>JAOVYX010000688.1:0-13393 GCA_035668315.1 Drosera spatulata
TACCCCCCCCCCCCCCCCTCTTTCTTGCTGTTATGCTTCTCTTCCATATCTTGAAGTGTGGCATCAAGACGTTTCCTACAATCAAAATGAAAGCTTTTATTCTCAGAACAAGTATGCCAGAATGAATAATGTAAAAAAGTGATTATGTGAGAAACCCTATAGGATTTCTCATTATGTACACCATGGCACACAAAAAGCACAACATCAACAAGAAGATCTATCTCAATACATCGGTCAGTTGCATAGATATGACGACATCACTCTTACTATATCTTGTATAATGCCCTCCATGAGATCATATGATACACAGCAGGTTTTCCCCCTTTCTACGTGATTAGTCATAGCCACTACCTTTTTGGAATCTATGGGGCAAAATCTTGTTACAAGGATTAGACCACAAACCACAAAGGTCATGTTCTAACTTCCAAGTATGCGCTTCAAAGTAGAAAACAAGCATGTCGTAGCATAATCCAGATTTTTCAACCCTCCCCAACAATCAAGGTTGTGAACTTTACACTCAAGCCAACATGTGAATTCCAATATAAGTGCAAGATGATATTCTAAAAAACAGAATAATAAAAACAAAAGGACGACAGCACGATCATCATCCATGTTAGGTGAACTCTGAGTGAATAGAATAAGCCATTGATCTGAATAGCACGCATGTGGTCGCGAAATGAGAGCTCTTCCTAACACATGTTAAGATTTGAGACTCCAAAGTTTGAAATTTAGGAGAAATGAGGCAGAGCTGAAAGGTCAGAGGAACCAAGAAAGAGCAAGGGCCACAAGATTGTGACGAAACATGGAGCGAAAATACAAATTATAACCTTTGTTTTTTCCCAAAGCGAGTTCGCCACCAACTGTAGCGGCATCATCCGCCATCCCCATGGTGGTGAAGGGATGGCCCCAATCGGTAGAAAAAAACCCACAACACCTAATCAGAGAGCACAAAACAGCACAATAAGTGGGATTCATAGCATAGCAGCAGCATGCAAAATTGAATGCGCCAGATGCTGCAGAACCATGACAAGCTAGGGCTTTTGCGAATCTGATCAAAACTCCAACTGATGTTTCTGCTGAATCGCTGATGTTCACAACTACCTTTCTACCACGATAACAAACACTATTAAACTAAGACTAATTCACGGAGCAAACAGAAGAGCCCACACGATGTAGCAGTGGTACTAGTTGGAGACATACAGTTCAGCAGATATGTATTCAATCCTCTTCTTCACATTGGCATTCGCCTCGCCAAATCCTGCTTAACTAGAACAGGTCCTATCAACTTGTACACATTCGCGTTTTCCTTCAGCAACTCCAACTCCTAAAAGAACAACACCACACAATAATTAGGCAGCTCAAACAATCAAAACAAATCATCAAGTAATTTTCAAAAAAGTGAGCAAAACAAAGAGTTAGTGCAACGTAACCTTGAGGACAAGCTCATTCCCGCCAAGCTGGATGGTATACTTCTTTCTAACCGCGTGATTTTTGCCGATATCTGAACAAAATAGAAACCTACCTACGTTGGGGATTTTTATCCCGTTCCTAATCGGTCCCAAGTCCGGATAAAATGGTGAGGGTTGTGTGTTAGGTAGCCGACAGCCAACACGTAAAAAGTCCCGTTGGATCTCTCAACGTGAATATCACGACTTGTGACGCCGTCGTATTCATGTAGCCGACCCCACTGGATAATTGTTGCTGAACAAAATAGCATATCAAACGCTCGAAATTTCTAAGATAGCAAAAACACTAGCATTCATGAGCTTTCTCACATAACCTCAGACTATTGGTATAATTAGTTCCTCGACTTATATCATAACACATGTGACTAGAAATAAGTAAGTTCGAATACCCGTAACCTCTTATTATCGTAAATTCGAGTTTTGATAGAATTGATTCCTCGATAAGTCGTCCTACTCAGGGTTTATGGGGTGAAAGTAGGAAGTGAGGATGGAGAAAAGACCTTTTTGGAGTTTGCGAAGATCGTTGGCTTTGTTCTCGAGGTCGCGCTGCAGTTCCTTCAGCGCCGTCGAAGATCCCATCCTTCGCCGCTACACCAGTCGCCGGTTACGGAAGCAACGAAGCCTGTTTTCGTCGGCGAAGTGCGACTTTTATTTCCTTGGCCACAAATGACAAACAAGGTTAATTTGGTCAATATGTGAGATGGTAGAGGTTGCATCTTTAAAATTACACCATGTTTTTTTTATCTCACTAAACTAGTAATATCTTCATCCCAAAACTCTTATAATAGTTTGATCGGATATATATATTGATATAAAATTTTGATATATATGTAACGACGATCAAATATAATTTTATATAAATTTATCTTAAAATATCAATGATTATTTAAGTTACGTATTTCAATCTAATACATATTACGGTACGATTAGACGTGATTTGATGTGAGAACGAGACTTATATTCATGTGTATAGAATAGTGTAAAATAAATATGTGTTATAAGAATCATGAGACAGAGGAAGTATTACCCTTTTTGTCCGAAAAAGATTACAAATTTGTTTTTATTTGTTTGAAAAATTACGGTCAGTTTTAAATTAGAAATTTTTTAACATAAATATCAAAATTTTCTTATTTTTATTTTGCATCACATCATCATTCTCAATTAATATTTCAATTTTCTTATTTTTATCGCTCACTATTCATCATTTTTTCCCTTTCCAGTACTAAGGACATATAAGTAAGATACGCCAAAAGCCACTATTTTGCTTAATCCTTGTGTCAAGATTCAATATTGCAATTCATCATGGACGGAGGGTATAGGAATTTTTTTATAGTTCAAAATTACTTACATAAAAAATTAACAAAATATCCATAATTCTTATACTATCTATTCATCCCAGTTTTTTTTTTCTCACTCAAGCACACTCACAAAGAGAAATAAATATTTACTTATATAATTAAACATACGAATAAATTATCATGTTAAGTCCTAATATTAACAGGAAATTAGAATACTGATCCGTGCGCTGTACGGGATAAGGAATCACACTATCAACAAATATTTCAAAATAATTTATTGACATATGTATACATGACGTAAGTTTTTTTTATTAACTGTAGATGTTCTTTTTTGTTTTATTTTTTCATTTTAATATTTTGTAATTTTTGTCTGAAAAGTTTTTTGATTTTGATTTATTCATTTTGATATTATGTAAATTTTATTGTATTCCGATAAGCCTGAAGACGATGCGAGATTCTGGTGATAGTTTTATTTTTTTAATTTATCTTTGTCATTATATAGAATTTTTTTTAAAATAAAGATAGAATCATGGTGAATAGATATGTATTAGATTAGAATATTACATGGTTTGATGTTTGACACCACGATGGTTCAACATAAAATTGGTTCTATACGAAAACAAAGTCGTGTAAGTAGATATATATTAAAATACTAACCCGTACGCTGCAAGAGATGAATAAATTAATGTATATTAAATACGATAGTTTTTTTTTTTTTTGAGTTATTGTTTTATCATACTAAAAGAAGATTTCATATATAAAATTATTAGGATTTTTTATAGTTATTTCTTTGTGAAAGATTTTGCATATATAATTGTTATATATTTTTTATTTGATTCAAATACTTTATGTTAAATTTGAGTTATTAATTTTTGATCAAAATTTAATCTCGATAGTTCAATTCATAATTAAAAATCATAAATTAATTGATTATATTCTGTTAATTTAAATAAAATAAAATTATTTAATTATACATTAAAATTTTTAAATGATAATAATCCTTTTCATACCTACAATTTATCACGCATAAAAATAATTAAATAATATAATATATATATTAAATTAATAAAATCCTTTTAAAAAATATTATCAAATCATACAAAAAAAATAAAAAATAAATAAATAAAATTCCAAACAAATCCAACTTTCATCTCCCCGCAAACCCCAACCTCTGAACTTCTTGTCAGTATCGCACCTCCATCTCCGCATCCCTTCTCCACCTCCTCACTCGCAAAAACCCTAATCCCCTATCCCCTCCACCTCCACCTCCTCGACCCTGCCTCATTCCACTCCCCAGGGCTAGGGCCCACACATTGTTCGCTATTTTTCTCGACTCGATCGTTCGAGCCGTAGATTCCGTCTCTGACTCACATGATGACCTCGAGGACCGTGTCGGATCTTGAGACTTCGGGGTACCGTGATGGGGCGGCGGTGGGGGATGGTGGTGGGGTTTGGTTTGATGAGTCGTTTCTTCATGTTGGGGTTTGGTTGCGTTGCTTGATGGAGTCCAAGATCTTAGTGGTCTGCCCTGGTGAGTTACGTGGATTGATTTTTGTTTATCTAGTTGATGATGTTATTTCTTTGTGTGCTTGTGATTTGGGGTTTTGGGGGGATTAGGGTTTCATTTTTTTGGGTTGATTGATCGAGATTTAGCCTTGTTGAATTGAATTGAATTGAATGAATGAGAAGTTGGATTTGTGTAAATGAAACAGTGCATCTTTTGTTAAATGAAACATTGTCTTTGTAAATGAAACAATGTATTTGTTTAGGCGCTCTGTTTTGATTTTGTTGAGGCGCTCTGTTTTATTTTTTTCAGGCAATCTGTTTCATTTTGTTCAAACGTACTGTTTTAGATTCCGACGATGTTGTCGGATTCTGACGAAGATTTCGACAAAGGTGGGGTGGTAGTAGAGATTGAGGTGAAGGTGAAGGTGAGGATAGGATAAGGGATTAGATAGGATAGATGAATTGTAGTTTTATAGAAATATTTTTTCTTGTCGTATGTGTTTGGATTTTTTTCACAAGAGTTTAGTTTTGAATAAAACATCCTAATTTTAATAGGAAGAAGGGAGTAGTATCTTGTTCGGAATCAATGTGACTTCGGCTACAGAAAGTCTCGATGTCAATTTTAATTCTCGCCGCCTGAAGCTCTTGTATTGCTAATGATTGCATGTCTATTGAGATAAAATTCCACAAGAAAATCAAACTCTATTCTTATGCAAAAAATAGGTGTACCATAAAGTTGAGAAATATAACATAATATAACATAAAATTATTATGGAAAATGAGTGGAAGTACTATTTTATACTCCTTCCATCCCACGAAGAATATAACACTTCTTTTTTTTGGGCCGTCCCACAATAAATACAACTTTTTCTTATATGGAAATCTTTTCACACAAAAAATATCAAATCAGTTACAGTACATCCACTAACTTCTTTCACAACTGTGACAGTAAATCCCAATATCGACATAAATTTAACACACACATAAAATCTCGTGTCAAGTCAAATTGTTGCGTTTTTCATTGGACGAGGTAGTATTTCATTTTTATCTTAAAAACTTCACAAAACATTTATCAAAAGAAATAAAAAGGTTTGACAAATGCAGTACTGTAACTATATAAGGGCTTATTTGATTGGGCTTAAAGTTGATCAAAATAAATTTTACATCATTTCATAATGTTGGGGAGGGTGTTTGACACATTTTTTAACTGTAACTGTAAGCAATTTTTTCACTTTAAGTCATAAGTTATTTGAAACTATTTTTCTTCTCAACGAAGAAATCAAAACTGTCTTTGATCAAACAAAATAAATTTAAGTTGTTCTTTTATCAAACACTAAACTATTTATCATAGAATTACAGTCAACGATAACTTATCACTATCAATCATGTGCACCTATAACCACTTTCTATCAACCCAATCAAACAGCCTAAGAATAAGGGAATAATTCTCTATAGGTATCCTTGTGGAGAATTAATGACATAAAAGTATCACACCTTGTTTTTTCCCATCAATATTTATTTTAATAATTTTCATGTTGAAAGATTTATACACCATATTTAGTTTACTAATAAAATTATCAATAATTACATAAGAATTTTGCTTTCCAAAAAAAAAAAATCAATTTAAACTCCAAATCTACGCCCTAACCGAAAACCATCATTAGTCTCACTTATGTACTGGAGCCACATACTATAACCACGGAATCACGTGTTACAAGTCAGTAAAACATTGTTACTATAACCACATACTATAAACATTGTTACTCTATCTTCGAACCATCCGAAGAAACCACTTACAGTGGGCAACTCATTTTGAGCTAGCAGCCTAACATAGAACTCACAAACAGACTAAAATGCAAGTCAAAACAAAACTAGAAATCTAACCCTGGGGCAAAACAGGACAAGTTCCTCTCACTGCCCTCTTATACCACATCGCTGGCGGCGGTGGAGGCGACTGAATCCCTGTTCTCAGACTACAAATCCCGTTTGTTCGACCCATTCCTCGCTAGTATTTTTTTGTCGGTTTGATTCTGATAAAGGCGTTACAAAATGAGGGAAATGATATGGTGGTGAACTCGATGGGGGCATTTTGGGTAGGTGCTAGCATGTGTTGGATTAAATCAACTCATGGTTAGTGCTCAAATTTATGAGATTTCTTTTTCTCTCTTCAATTGGGATTGTGTTATTTGATTTGAGTTTTGTATGATTCTTACTTGCTGCATTCGAGATCTATCTTCATCTCATTGATTATGGATTTCTATCCTTTGCATTCATACATGCTTAAATTTGGCACTACAATTCCTCTTGGTGCAACCATTCGACCTTTTTTTTTCTTTTTTATTGGGATACCCTCCTAATTCAACATGTGCCCATTCAGTTTTGGTTGCTTGGTTGACACTCGACTTGTACTCTGCTCATACAATTCTAGGATACATAAATATTATGCCTAATGTGCAGTTGTACTGAGTTTCAACGTGGTTATCTGATGTGTTTTTATGTCAAAATTCGCGGACCGGTAATACCATAATGAATGGATCCCGGTGCAGTGTTTATATAGAAATCAGAGTCAGTTGGCGGGAGAGACACGTGATGGTATGACCCAATAGCCACACCCGTCAGCCCAGCCCGGTCCGGCGCGAGCGCGTGTGTGTTAACCAAGGTAATGCCTAGGTCCTTCCCCACACATAAAATTGAGTATCCCCAAGGGACCCAATCCTTATCATAAGATTCCCACTTATAAGGCACTCTTCCACCTACATAAACTCCAATGTGGGTTAGCAACAGTTTGCTACACTCCATCACATTAAATGCACCAAACATCACATTTTGAGCATCAATTTCTCATTCACTCTTTATGAGTTTTGAGAGTTAATAAACAACGTTCATCTTCAATAAACGTAGATTACGTTAGGTTCAAAGTCGTTCCAAACCGATGTTAGGGACCCACATTAAAATATGGTCAAACTTGTTCAAAACACACTAAAATCCTACAGTGTAGTATATGTATATACATAATTAGGGCTTTAGAGTTTCTGGGATTTTAGTTAGTACTTTGTGCAAGAATGGAGATGTAAAAATGATGAATAAAGCAGGTACTTCTGAAACGGTGTCTGCCTGGATGTCTCCTGGTGCACCTTCCCTTGTTATGGCTGTGCTGAGCTCCTAGTGTGGGCACCAAGTGAATTGCAAAACACTGCTATCTGATTTCTTCTCCATTCTTGAAGTTCTTTCTTACCCAACAGCTACTTATTAGAACTATTATTGTAAATTTGGTTTGAAGAGTGTTTTCGTTTATTATATGATTTTTTCTGACCTGAGATTTGGTTCGAGTACCCTATAATCTTTTCTTTCCAATTCTCCGATCTCTGCATACCTTTTTCTTTTCGCTGGCTTTGCTTCCTTTTCTTTTCTTGCTTTTGCGTTACATTGACATGGATACATATACGCATACTTATCTCAATATATATACTCTAGGTGCCATTCTCTGAACCCTTATTGATACTTTGCATATTGCTTCAACAAGCTCTTGTTGCATTAGTGATTTCCTTAGCTCCTTCTGTTTCGAAGCTGAAGAAACTCATGAATAAAAATTCCTTGATAGGAACTCACTGAAGGAATATTCTCGGCTTGTTTGTAGCGCGGTAATTTATTTCAGTGGAACTTAGTTAATTACCCCACTACCGACCTCCCTCCTGGCATGATGGATGCATATGTCATCCGCCACAATGATACTGGTGGTGTTATGTTTCGTCGTCAGTCTTCATTTTACCTGATATACCTGTATTGCACATGGGATAGTCTGATATAAGGTAGTCCAACTTTCGTCACAGGTATTATATCCCACAGGGCCACAGTATTATATTAGGTTTTCTCGGCATATTACCATCTTATAAGTTCTTTATTTTCATGTTGCCCCTTCAAAGCTGTGCAGCAAAATCCTAAGAATGTATACTGGTAAAATGTTCTTCTTTACATAATATATTTATTACACCAATGAACAAGTGCATCGGTATTATCAATCGGTAGTGGGGGGAAAAGAAGATTTTGAATTTTGAGGTGCTCATATGTCGAAACCTTATCTACTCGCCTGAATTTTTGTAGTGAAAAATCCGTTACAACAATCAATAAGTTCAGAGTAGATCTTTATTTCCTTGCCTGAAGATTTGTTGAATCATGTTGTAGTCCTGTATGGTAATAGTTTGGAAACGTACGTCAGGAGTATAGGATAGTTGGCAACGTATATTTGGTCTGAGTGGGGAAGTATTTGCTTCTCTCTTGTTCTAACTGACAGAATTACAGTGTCCGGTTTTTCTCTCAGGCTTGCAGTATTTGTCGTGCGTGCATGATGAAGGTTTATCTTGATATGTTCTACATGCTGTTGATGATATTATGCCAACCAAGAGGACGAAGAAGAAAATAATCGCATAGGTAAGATGGATCTTTCTTTTCATTTTTTATTATGGCTTGTAAGCCATTGGTGTTAGACCATATGATAGGTTGGATATCGGTATCCCATTTTGAAGTCAACTTGGTAAATGCTTGCTCTTCTCGGGTATGAGATGTTGCGGCAGTCAGAAGATAGAAGTAGCTAAATAAGTTTATCTTCCACATCTGGAATTTGATTCACGAATCTGTATTTGATACAGAGTAATGTGCCTTTATTCTTGTTCAATTAGCAACTTTACTTGGTAGCTACTTTAATGGATGCGATTTCGGTTTTTTTCTTCCATCTCTCTCTGTTCTTTTTTTTAAATTGTCTTTTTTTTCTTCTCAATTTCGAATAATACTCCTGCCTACTGCTCTTTCACGGCTATGAAAAGAAACCTGCATCTTACAGTATGTTAGTTCCAGGGTTATGAAAAGAAACAAAGGGCATCTGATTCGCTTATGATACATAGTTGCATATTACAGTACAGTAGTTCCAGCAAGCACCTTGCTGATTGTACGGACTTGCGGTGTGCAAAATAATATTTCTTTTTTATTGTAAGAACCTGGAGTTATGGAAGTCTGGTATTTCTTGTGTAGTTGTGTAACAAGATAACAAAAGAGGGTGCTTATTTCAGAATGATGGATACGTTGCACATCGCTTGCGAAGATACATCGTGGAGTCGTCCTTGGGATAAGTCGCAGGGGCATAAACTATCTCGTCACAGTCCTCCGTTCTGTGCCTCGTGAAGTCGATCAATGTTACAAACATTGCAATGAACAACACCAAGTGGTTGACTGCGTATTTCCTGCCAACACACTGGTGGCACCCGGCTCCAAACACCAAGAAATTCTGCCTGTGCAACTGGTCTTCCTCCCTCCCTTCTAGAAAACGGTTCAGGTGGAATTGCCTTGGATCAGTGAACCCTTGGAACGATGAGTCGAACGCGGTTGTGTAGTCCTTTGTCAATGGGAAGTCCATTCGGGCAATGTGAGGGACGACACCTCCTGGTGGGCGGTACCTCAAAACCTCAAGGGCTACTGCTCGTGTGTATTTCATCTCTTGAAGCTCCTCGATGGTGATTGGTCTCTCAAATGACCAGATGCGAGTCACTTCTTCTCGAACCTTATCAAGGACATTGGGGTGCTGTTCCAGCAATGATACCGCCCAGAGGAGAGATGAAGTAGATCCATCTTGGGCTGCGAAGAGGAAGTTGAGTAGGTAGGTGTCGATTGCTCGGTTGGAAGATTGCGGAGGCTGTGGGTCCCCTTTCTTTGCTGCAGGCCTCTTCTTTTACTGTTCCCTGGATCCAAAAACCGGTCATGCAGTCAGGCTCTCCGCCCGACAGAATCTTTTGCTTACTGTTTGCCACACAGGCAGTAAGCTTGTCCATGAGCCTCCTGACAGCGAGCCTCGCATTTCTAAAAGCGAACCCTGGAAGATCGATGGGAAGCCTCATCAGGCCGAGGCTGAAAAGTTTGTAGTCGTTTCTAAAACTCTCTCTTTCCCGTTGACTCAGATACGTTCCCGTGAAGATAGTCCCCGAAGTCTCTAGGTTCATGTCCTGAATAAGCAGTTTCAGCGGGATTGGCTTCGATTTCCCAAGACCTGATGAGAGCTGCTCCCAGGATATGATATGCTCGAGGATAACACTCTGCTCGATGACAGGTAAGTGGAAAGAGCCCTTGGGCTGAAGTTTGGGATGACATTGTGGCGGAAGTCCTTGTGCTCCTGGTCTAACATTGAGATGTTGCCGCCTTTGCCGAAGAACTTGTCGTTGACAGGGTAGCCAACGAATTGGAATGCATCGGAGCGAATGTTGTTGAACACTCTGTGACTGAGTCTGGAGGAGCGGATAAAGACCATGAACCTGCCGAGGATGTAGTTGGCAGAGATGCCGAGAGAAGAGCAGGAGGGATAGGCAGACTGGACGTCCCAGAACCGTGAAGGGGTGCGAACAAGGGGGATTACATTGCCAATGATAGGGAGGACTAGGGTCGGGCCTGGGATTAGGGACTTCCTTTTCAGATACTTGATCTGCTCGACTATGACGGGGAAGCGGAACAGGGAGATCAAGTATAGAACTACCCATGCAATGTTGGACAACGAGGAAACCATTGTCGGATTATTAAAAAACTGATCCGGATATGTAACAAAGAAATGGATGGTTTCAAGAAAGTGCCAGTAGTATGGTTTGCGTAACAACAATCATCATCGTGGTCATGGGACGGGGTAAGTAGGACCCGGGACATGTATCTTTTTGTGGGTTGATAATGGATGTGCAGCATACGCCATGGTCTGTTTTAGAATTGTATTTATGGTTAAAGAGGGGTGGAGTAGTCGTGAGAATAGGTGTCTCATATGTACACTTGGGTAGATTTGAATTAGTGGCGGCTGCTAGCTAGTTACATGAGTATGTGAATGCATCTTAGGATTTGCGGTAAATTCTTTGCTTTGGTCCTGCTGCTATAAGTTGATTGGCGGTAAATCATCTTAGAGTGGACCATGGTGGTGCAAATTGAAATCTGGGATTCTGCCTTGTTTGTGCTTTATGTATGTGATCCTTGGATCTTTGTTTGTTCATATGATGCTTTTATTTTCTGTTGGTATCTGTAGCGATAAAGATTGCTCAACTTGCACAACAAATGAGGTGGTTCCAACTTCCAAGGCCCATAACAATGTCAGCAATGAGATAGACCAAATAATGTTGTTGAGTGTTCGATGGTTCCATCACGAACGTTTGTTCCAGCGCCAAAGTCACTGTCGACCCTCGAGAGAAGAAATTTGTGCGTCATGAAAGAAGTGGGTGCTTTTATGGGTATTTATTAAAGCACTAGTGACATATGAAGTTATAATAGCCGCAACAAACAATAGAAAAAGATAGAAAGAATCATGAACTAGATCAATAAACAAAAATCATGTTATGGAACTGAAGTATATATATATATAAACTGTATTTTCATAACGGGGAAGGATAATGATTATAAACTCTTAACATCCTTGAATTGAAGCATCACAATCATAGTGTTCATCGAATAACATCAAGATCATCATAGACTACGTAGTACTAGTAACGAAAATGGAAGAAAATCTAACTATACGGTTCGTATTTCCAATGGCTCGATCAATACTCCAAAACTCTAACGATGTACAAATGAAGGAATCCTTTCTAAAAAAAAAAGGAAAAAGAAAAAAGAAAAACAAAAAGAGAGAGAGAGGAATCAGTTTGGATTTATAGGAAAATTCAGCTAAGCTTTAAATTTATCAAAGGTAAAGGTAATGATCGAAACAATCTTCTCAATAAACATGTGTCAGAAGAGAGAAATATGCACAATCTTATACTAATAGCTGTAATTATTTCAAAAGAAACTGTTTTATGATGATTGGAAAAAAACGATTGCTTACCACTCAAACAATCCTTCATGCACAGAATTGAAGGAAATATAAATGGACATAAGTTTTACAAGTACGTACACAAAATCTTACCTCAATTTGTCCATTAACTTTTATAGAAACGCTACTACTCACTTCAATCCAAAATAATTATAACAGTTTGATTATGTATATTTATTAAGATAAAATTTAACTCGTATTGTGAAACGATCGAACATCTTTTTTTCGAAAAATTATCGTGAAATATTAATGATAATTTAAGTTATGAACTACAACCTGACATTGATGGTATAATTTTCTAACATCGTTAAAACGTAAAACGAATATCCTCAAAATACGTGATCAATAGTGTAAAAAATGAAAGTGCTATACTTCATTCGTTCCATAATATAGACAACGGAGGGCACGCAGACAAAAAAGTTTACGGCGCTACGAATGATCCGCATGATGATCAAACGATATTTTTCGTAAATTCATCATGAAACATCAAAGGTGATATAAGATACAGACTATAATCCTGAATCGGAATAAAATTCATATCATATCATATCATATCATATCATGAAACGGAGGGAGTAATTATTTCTGTGACGGAGGGAGTATTATATAATTTGGGTGCATCAAATGCAATCCCGTTTTTCCACATTTATTATTGAGGAAAAAAGAAAAAAACAATATGCAATGTTTTCAGACTCGAACTGTTCATCGAACTGAAAAATCTAATGGACAGATAGATCACTGGTTCAATCGCGGTTGAACTGTTATTGAACCGTGACGTAATAATTACGTTATATATATATTTTTTATGTCCAAAAAATAAATATTGTATAAAAGTTTGACAAGTATAATATACTTTTGGAATAATTAACATAAAATAGTACGATATTATAAAATAAAGTATGGAATAATATAACATAAAAATAAGTATAACTATAAATTAATCTGGACTTTAATCTATTAAGAATTTTAAAGACCAAATTCTCATAAAAATAATTTAAACTATGTTTATTTTCTTCATATATGATAACTTTACATATTTTAAAGAAAAATATTCTAAAGGATTTTGAAAAATAGAAGAAAATGGTGAACTAAAGATTTTATAAGCGACTCGTTTAAACCCGAAAAGCCTGGTCCGAAATCAACGGATCGAGCAATTCAATCATCAGATCAACGATTTTTTTACGGTCAATTAAAAGACTGGATCAATGGGCTAACTCAAACTGTTTCTGCTTGTTTGATACTCCAAAATTTTTTGCAATAAATTATCTAGACATAAGGATTCATGGGAGGATTGAATTTTGACA
>JAOVYX010000689.1:0-13392 GCA_035668315.1 Drosera spatulata
GGGATGGGATGTGGGGTGAAGGGGTTTTGAGAGGGTTTTGTGGGGTTGGTGATTTGACGGGGATTACCCCTTTGCTTTGCTTGCGCTCCAAGTTGGGAGTTGGAGGAGAAAGGATTGGAAGACAACTGTTTTCCATTTTCTTTTTTGGGTTAGAGCAGCCCCAACAGTGTCCCAAATGAATCCTTATCTTTAAATTTAAAAAATTTGGGATTTTTATTTAAACATATAAAAATTTGAAAAAAAAAATCAAAAAAATACGTAAGAAATTTAAATTTCAAAAATATACAATCTATCCATTTTATTTAAATCTTTAAACTTATTCTCAACCCTATCTCATCCCTTACATTATCCAACCGCCGTCTAATCTTGTCGGAATCTGACCACCTCGTCGGAGCCGTTGTCGGAATCTGGTCATCTTGTCGGAAATGTTGACAAAATCTGGCCAACTCGTCGAAATCCCAAAACGGACATCTGTATTGTAGCATAGAGCGCTTGTGGCCACCCGTTGGAGACGTTATCGGAATCCAACTATCTTGTCGGAATCCCAAAACAGAGTTTCTGTACTGTAGCACAGAGCATCTGAAGAAAAAATAAAGCTCCTGAAGGAAGAAAAAAATGAAACGTCACTTTACTCAGACGCTCTATTTCGAAACAGAGCGTCACTTTACTCAGACGCTCTGCTATATAAATAGAGCGTCAGTTTTTCAACACAAAGCTTCAGTTTTTCAACCTCATCGAGATTATCCAACAAACCAATCAACACCCAAACTCAACCATAAAAACAAAACGTCCTTTGAAAAACCTCCTCAGCGTCGTCCCCCTCCCCGATGACACCCTTGCCAAGAGCGAACTCGTCCCTTCCCCCTTCGCCTCCAGCTGGATACGGACTCGGTCATGTCCTCGTCGACGATCTCCATCTCATCTTTCTCCTCGTTGTCCCCCGTCGCCTCCGACGTCGACAACGACGATGGCACAAAACCACCAGCGAGGATAACAAGAGATACGAGGGGGAAAGAGAGTGTGTGGGTGTGGGGGGGGGGAGGAGAATATATGATATTGTAGTTTTTGAGAAATATATTTCCGTGTGTAATTTTGGGATTACTTTTGGTTTTTTGTAGTTCTAGGTAATTTACTGAAAAATTTTATAAAAAAAAATCATATAATAGATATTTTATTTTTATTTTTATCTCAACATGATTTTTTATAATTTATATTTTTTTATATTCGAATAATCAAAAATATATTTTTTAAACTTTTTATATTATTAAAATAATATAAAAATGATATTTTTATAATAAAGGATAGTTTATAAAATATAAAAAAATTTAAATATTTAAAAATAAGAAAAAATTACTATAAAATATACTAAATTAAGGTTTATTAACTTCAATATATGAAAAATATATAAATCTGTATAGAAATCGATATAAGAAATTTGTTGGAAAACTGAGTAAAAAATTAAATCCCTATACAAAGAGAATGACATTATAACACTCTATCATAAAAATAAGAATAAAAGAACTGCTGCGAATGGTCTAAAAACATACTTTTTTCTTCTGATAAATTTTGTATTGTTTTGTTATTTTAGGATGTTTTAATTTTTTTAATATGTTGAGTTTTGTGTGGTTAGGAATTGAAATAGGTGAAAAGAGAAATTTAGTGTGGTTGAGAATTGAAGTTGAGAGAGGAATGAGATAGATCTAAATTTACAAATAAAAAATAAATTTTGTAAAATATATGGGACGGAAAGAGCATTATTCATGAAACGAGTACTTTCTTCGTTCCATAATTTTTACAACAGTTATTATTTTGAGTCGTCCCAAAATTTTTGAAATACTTATCTTATTTTGAAAATAATTTTATATTAAAATAATCATAATATCTCACCATACTTCACTATCTTCTCCCTCATTATCTTTTATTTTTTGATCATATCAAACCCACCATTATTATAAAAAATCACAACATACTAATCAAAATATATCAAACTAAACACACATGTAAAAAATCGATCCGGATCAAACCGTTGTAAGATATATGGGACGGAGAGGGTACATGATTTTATATTTTTTTGTTCCAAAATACATACAATAATTTTTATTTTGATTCGTCCCATTAAAATTACAATATTATCATATTTGACAGTTTTTTATATACTAATTTTAGTAAATCATCTTTATTTTTACTTTATTTCACATATAATCACATAAAACTTTCAGATGACAAACCTTCTGGATAGCAAACAACATGACATGATATTTATGTTGTTTTTAAAATTTTTAAAGGTCAATCGAGTAATTTATTAGCTATTATATATATAGGAGAGAATTAACTATTAGTCATCAAATCATAAAAAATTTATCAATAGATCATACCCTTATTATATATCTTATATATCAATTAGTCATGTATCATAAATAAAAAACTTCAATTTAATAGAGAAAGATAATAAATCATTTCTAAAAACAAATCAAATAAAATCAAATAATAATTAATAAGTTACGACTAATTTCTTAATAAATAAATTTAAGAAATAATATCTATCATTAATTTATAATATATAAGACCTATTAGTAATTTATATTGTATAGGATCTATATAATTATACAAAATTTTATGATGGCAATCCATTCGGATAATTTACCAAGTGCTACCACATTATTAACGAGGTCAGTACTCAATTGATATATTTATTATTTCGATAAGTGGAATTTTTTCGAATGTTTTTTTCCTTTTTGATGATTGCATTGTGACGAGGATGAGAGGATTGTGAAACGAATGGTGACGGTTATGCATCACAATAGGATTACTGTTGTCATCAGGCTTTTAGCCAATGGATTCACATGTTCGCGGCAGGCGAATCATCGTACGGTTAGGATAACGATGATGGCAATCATCTGTGTTATGCTCTCTAATTTGCTATTCATCCAGCTTTGAGGATATGTTAAGGTATATTACTCAAATATTTTTATTTTGAAGGATTTATCGTACACTTCCGTGGGAGTATATCTTTCATATTATTCTCATTTTTTTATTGATCATCAAAATTAGATTTTTTTTAAAAAAATTAATTATGATTATTTTATCTTTATCAATCAAATTTCAAAAAAATATGAAAATATATATTTCAGAATATATCTAATATTTTCCATTTTATTTTATATTTGTTCAAAGGAGGAGTTACTCAAACATTAATCAAATTTAAAACGCAACAAAACACATCGTGACAATTAATTCCGATTAACGCATCTTTCAACACACAAAACCCCAAAATCAAAGACAGCTACAAGCATCCGATATTTTCCCCCCCCAAAAAAACACTACCCATTTCACATTTTGTCTCATCTTCATCTCATGTCGTCTCATTCTCACTCACTTCGATCTCACCTTCCCTTCCCATATAAAAAAGTCCTTCCCCACTTAATCACTCCCTTCCCTTTCCTTCCTCTTTCCAATCCTCTTTGCTTCCTCTTTTCTATCCAAACCCAAGTTTTCCCTTCCTCGACGAAACTTCCAAGTTCAAATCTCTCGCTCGGTGGATTCTACTCGGAGAAATCCTCGATTTGGGGATTTCAATTTTTCTAGGGTTTGTGATTGGTGGTTGCTGTGGAGGAGGAACCTGACACGAGTAGTTATTGGAGCTTCGTGTGATGGCGGCGGCTGATGGAGGCGGCGGCGGGGGGCCGCTCAGGGCCGCTGGATCACTCCGGCTAGGTATCGAATTCAAATCGAGTCGATTGTGTGTTTGGTTTGGTTGATTTGTGATGAGTTCGATTTCTGCTCGTGTTTATGTGTTGATGGTATTTTGAGTTGGGTCAGTGTGGAGTGGTCTTTGAGTGATGATTTTGTTTGTGTGTGAATGCTCGTATCACTTCTATGGATAAGCAGGTGGGAGTGTTTTGGTTGGTGTCTCGTCTTGTACGGATGAGTGTCTTCTGTGGTGATTTGGTTTAGTGTGACGAAGTAGAAAGGAATCGGATGTGGTAATTGAACTTTTAGGGTTTTTGTTGTACAATATGTATGTCATTGTGATCGAGTAATCGGGTGATCGAGAGAGATACGATAGGGCTTTGAGAGTGGGAAGCAAGTGAGGTTTAGTGCCTTCGGGGGTGAGACAAAGCTTGATCCCTTAGGTGTAGTGTTGCAATTAGAACGGAAATGGGTATGGTTATGTATATTTTAGGGTCCTTGTTCTCAAGACACCAGGTAACAGAGAGAGATTCTCTAGGGCATTTGAAGCTTGAAAGCGAGTGAGATTGAGTAGGAATTGGTGGGAGAAGACGTATGCAATCTTTCAATTAGTAGCCATTCATTTTTTTTCTCTGAGGTTTTTCTTCTCATTTGAAGATTTTCCTGAACTTGTGGGGTTTAGAATATTTGGGGTATTAACTTTTCTGAAGATTGCAGGATAAATGGCATGAATTTATGGCCTAAGAAGACTAAGTAGAAACACTTGTGATAGGGAATGATCTCTCATCTATGCTCTCATTGAGATGGTTTAGTAACAGCAAAGGTTGCAAGTGCTTGAAAGGCATTGAAGATAGATGCTTTAAGATACAGCTGTAAATTGTAATACGCTAGTAGTTGGTTTTAACCTAATAGAATTCAGTGCTCACAGCAGATACCAATTTTGCCATTGCTGAGCACTAGTTAGAATTACAGAGCCCTCTCGAGAACTATAGAGTAGACTGTCTCTTTACTATCTGAGAAGTAGAGATTAGCATATTGGAAGTGATGGTTACAACACCTTTCTTAGGTGCTGCTACAGCATCTACAACCTATTCGTATGCATCTTCTTTCCCACACAAGACTTAGCAAGGAATTCAGTGTCTTGATGGGTAACACAGGGATGGAGAACATCCAAGTATTTAAGGCATTGCAAATGAACTTTCTTCCAGCTATATATCCATTTTCCATTAATGGATATGACAGCATGTGCGTTCTTCTTTGTTTTCCCTCATATGCAACCACAACTACATTTGCAAATAAATGTTTCAATGGTTAATTTAGTTTTTCTCAACTGCTTCCTGTCTCCTTTGATTCTTTTCCCGTTTCAACTAATGTGGTTTTGAGTGAATTTAGCATGCCACTTATTTTGCTCTTTTGACTGGTCACATGCAGATCTAGAACAAATGCAACGAGAAGCGCAACATCGTTGGCTACGCCCAGCTGAAATTTGTGAAATTCTAAGGAATTTTGGGACGTTCCAGATCTCTTCAGAAGCTCCAAACAGGCCTCCTAGTATGGTTCCAAATTTCCAGTTATTCACCCCACTCCTCAATTGCAAGAAGTTACTCAAATACTCTTTTCGAAGTGTAGTTTCTTTGTGTGCTTGTATTTATACTCAATTTAATATGCCTGGGGATACCTCGACATATTGTGGTTGAAGTTTGGTTTTGGGGATCTGTTGGCTCTTAAAAGATCCTTTAATGGGAAAATAAATCACATGTTTTGCTAAATCTTGCTTCCAATCTCAGGAGTTCCATTAATCTGGGACTCTAGCTTCTGGCATAGAGGTTAGAGTCTTGCCAATTCAGCAAGCTACGTCATGGTATAAACACAGGTTCTCGCTTCGATGAGTATGAAGAAGTCACTTTGTCATTAACAAATGTTGTCTTTTCTATCTTTTTCCTAGTGAGCTATTGTAGTTCTGCACATTCCTTCAAACTGGATAATTTTTCCTTGCTCAGGTGGTTCTCTGTTTCTGTTTGACCGGAAGGTCCTGAGGTACTTCAGAAAGGATGGACACAACTGGAGGAAGAAAAAAGATGGGAAGACGGTGAAAGAAGCTCATGAAAAACTGAAAGTAAGCATTCATTTGTAATGAGATGTAGCATATATGTGTCTTAAGTGAAATATGCTGGTAGTTGGTACTTCGTGCCAGTGATACCTAATGATCATGATCCAGATTGCAAGATCATGATCAAGACTTGTGTGTAGGTAACAACTTAAGTCGCTTTACCCCAAACATTTTATATGTGTAATATGTGTGATTGTTTTACCAAAAGACATTTTACTCGATCATTTTTGTTATGAAACCGTAGGATGCTACTTTGGTTAACTACATTTTTACAGAATCTTCTTGCTATATATGATCAATGCTACTTCTTCTGTTGTCGACGTTTTTGTTTTTCCATTTTCATTTTTGGCAGCATTTGATCTGCACTCCGTGATCAAAGTTAATGGCTGATCTCATTTGTACTTACTGTAAGTCTAATCTTTGAACAATTACAGGTAGGAAGTATTGATGTCCTGCACTGCTATTATGCTCACGGTGAAGAAAACGAAAACTTCCAGAGGCGCAGCTATTGGTTGCTTGAAAAGTATGTACGATGTAATCTAAATCCCTCAATCTAGTTACTCATGTTTCTTCGTAGTGGAGTGAAGAAATGATTGTATTTTGTGTTGTACTTGTTCCATTTTCCATGTTCCTTTTTCTGCCTTATTTACTGCTCTTCTGTCTTGGAGGATAAATGCTGAATCTCTAGATTATTTAAGCTCTTATTTGAGCTGGTAGTTCTGCTAGATATCTGCGTCATATTTGAATTGCAACATTGTATTTGTTTGTTTTTTTTTTTCTCTTCTGAAATCATTCTTGTTATGTGCTTGCTCCTCTATTGATCTTTAATTATATGTGCTGTTTCAGGGATTTTGAGCACATAGTTTTCGTGCATTACCTGGAAGTTAAGGTATGGCACTCATTTCTTCAAATTATATTTTGTTTACTTAAAAAAATTATATTTTGTATGGTAACAGTGATTAAATTATGCTTCCTGGAGCCGGAATCACTCTTACCATCCTTGGTCACGATGTCAAACACTCATGTGGATCTCCACTTTGTAACACACAGCTCAAACAACAGCTTCTTTTTGGGTTTATCAGCGACTTGCTATATTTCTCTTGCATGTCTTCTTTTCCCTCATTGAGATTATATTTGGGTAGTTATTCAACATCATTACAGGACCAAGACACACATTATTGTTCTGAACATTTGCATGCTTTGCTTGTTGTGGCTGGAAACGTTTCCCCCTGAATTTCTGACTTATCTAGGAGCCTTTGTATATAGGTTAAGGCCGTAATATCATAATGTTTCGCAGCACCACAGATTTAGTAAAGAAGTTCTATGTACATTGAATTCTGCAATCCGCATTTGTGGTGTTTGTGTTCTGTAGTGGTTGTTTGACGCATGGCAAGTGTTCAGTACCTATTTCATGTCTATAAAGTATGGATGTTCTAGTTTATGGCTCTAAAGTCTAGGCATTCTAATATATTCATATTTGTCATTATTCAACAAAGCTCATGAACTTTGCTTGCATCTTTGTTGTTATTCATCTTTGCTTGCATTTGTAACTCAAATTTTGTTGCCAATATGTAGGGCAAAGGTGGCAACAGGGAAACTGAAACAACAAAATCCAATTCCCATGTCAGCAGTTCTTTGTCCAGCAGTTTTTCCAACCAAAGTGAAACTCACCTTGCAAATGCTGGGTCACCAAGTGTAACTAGCGTTCTGACTTCATCATATGAGGATTATGAATATGGTGATTGCTTTTACTTGCTGAAAATTCTTGAGATGCAAATTTCTGACTTGGATACGAAATTGGTTTGAACAAAATTTTGTATAATATGTAGCAAATGATGTGATTAAAAAGAAGTCACGAAGATGATTTTGTGTTAGAATATCGTCCATCTACCGGTAGTTGGAGTAATTGGCAACCCCATTTCTTCCGAGTGAATATCTAATTTGCTTCATGTTAGGAATGACGAGCAAGAGTGCATAACATCATCCTTGGTTGAACATCCTCTTGCTTTCTTTCTTGATTCTTCATTAGAATGGGGAATATATCTAGATTTATTACGGACCAGTTCGAAGTTAGTATCACCTAATGCATTAGTGCTGCTGCTTCATTTGATTAGAGGGAAGATACTTCTAGTTCTAGGAACATCTGTATTTTTTTCTCTATATTTATTCCATAGTTCTCTTTGTTTCTACCGCAATGTTTACTGAGTTGGCAAGGCTTAATCTGATACAGATGACAACAACCAAGCAGTTTCTCAGTTTCCTTCTTTACCTTACTTCCCAAGTTTGGTTGATGGTTCTTCCAACACCACAAGGGGTGCTAACCTCATGACCTCTGATCTTCATCTTGCCTCTTCGGGTATGATTATTACAGTCTTTGTGTGATTTCATTTTATGCACCTTATGCTCTTATCCATGTCTACTACAGCCTTTTAATATTCATTTACTGAGAATTTATCTTATCTGGCGTATCTTCATGTCATTTTCAATAGGTGAGTATAGAGGGAGTCAATTGGCAGTTCCTGGTTTTGACTATACTGTTGGTAATGGTGAAGTCCCTAGGGCTAATGATGCAAAAGAACCTAGAATGCTTGAGATGGAATGGGAACAACTTCTTGAACAAGCTATGAGCGATCCAGATGGTGGAACTTCTCATCCATTATCGGCCATGCTTGCTGTTGGTAATGGGTTCATGGGCAGAGATAATGTGAATTTTACCCAGCTATTAGATGATCAAATTTCCAATAGTGCTGGACCTGAAGTTTCTCCAGTGCAATTCGACTTGCAGGTAAAATTGAAATTGATAATGCTTAAACTTGCCTAGAATGTCTTTAAATTCATGTTTACAGTAAGCATGAGTTGATTAGATTCTGGTTTTAGATACCAAGTACTAGTTTGCCATGCATGATCAAATTCTCACGAGTCTTTTGGTTGAAAAATGTGAACGATCATCCAATATATTTGCTTAATTTTTGAATCCTTTTTTAAATTAAA
Source organism: Drosera spatulata (assembly GCA_035668315.1). Lineage (NCBI taxonomy): Eukaryota > Viridiplantae > Streptophyta > Magnoliopsida > Caryophyllales > Droseraceae > Drosera > Drosera spatulata. Next base: position 8,792 of record JAOVYX010000689.1, read on the forward strand.
AAAATACGAATGCCAGGCCATTCTGATTGAACTGTCAATAAGCCTGATGAAGCGGAAGGAACCTTTCAACGAGAGACCATGTTAAGCCTACAAAGCGCACTCTCAGAAGGTGTCTAAGTCGCTAAGAGCTGAAACCCTGTCCCTAGATTAAGTGTTCAACCATCCGCAAACTATGCTCAGTAGCACGATAGATAACCTTGTGACAAACCCTTGCGGTGAAACTTTCTTAAATCCTTAGTTTGTTCTGCCTTCAGAGCAATATTAGCTCTCGTATGCTGTCACCCTGGTAATTACAGTTCACTGGGCTTAATATTCTGTCTACTTAGGTGCTTAAGAGCAAAAGTAGCTGGGAAGTGTATGAGCTTGTAAATTGTGATGTAAATATAACTTCTTGTCACAGTAGTTCTCAATATTCAGACTTCTCCAGTAAGGCTATTAGATCTATGATGTGCCATGTTTATTGGCTGTATTATTCGACTGGTTTTTTTAGTTTTTGAAAAGTGTACATGGTATAACTTTGTTTTCTGCCAATTCTGATGAAGTGATGTCTGTGGTTGTGGTGGGTACCTTGCTAATGAATATTTTTGTGCTCATGCATTGCAGAGGAATCTTCATTTGGAGCGCTTGAATGCGCAGCACCAAAGTGGTATGTTTGGAGAAGGTTCTTATATTCCAAAGCAGCCCTTGATAGGAAGTCTTCAGGCTGCTGAGAATTTGCCTAAAGTTGACAGTTTTTCCAAGTGGGCTAGCAAAGAACTTGGAGATGTTGGTGATTTGTCTTTGGGCTCTGCCTCTAACATTTCATGGTGCAATACCACTGACACTGGTAATGCTGTTGATGGTCCTTCAGTGAGTCATGAGATACAACTCGATAGCTATGCAATGAGCCCTTCAATCTCCCAAGATCAGCTTTTCAGCATATTGGACTTCTCGCCAAATTGGACTTACCCAGACGTTGATACCGAGGTACCATTTCTCGATTAAATGAAATATGTCAAACCTTGGGATCTTAAACTATTTGTGTGTGTGTGCATGTTTTTTTTTTTTTTTGTGTAACTGTTTGGGTTATTACTTACTATTTCATGTACTGGTTTTCCCGCAGGTTATAGTAACTGGAAGATTTTTGAAGCGTCCACAAGAGGTAGCCAAATGCAGCTGGTCATGTATGTTTGGGGAGGTGGAAGTTCCTGCTGATGTTGTAAAAGATGGGGTTCTCCACTGCACTGCTCCACCACTGCTTCATGTTGGGCGTGTCCCGTTTTATATAACTTGTTCCAATAGGTTGGCCTGCAGTGAAGTTAGAGAGTTCGAATACAGACAAGACCCCTCTAGCAAGGTCTCTGATCGATCTCTTGGTACAGCTAGCTCTCTTGGTGATGGTCGAAATGAGGCCATTCTTCATACGCGTCTTGAGAAGTTATTGTCCTCAGCATCTGCTGCAAATGATTATGCCCTCTATAGTTTTCATGGGAGGAACCAAGAGAAAGTCTCAAAAATTGCTTTCCTTTTGGAGAAGGAAGAACCCACCGATGTCCCAGAAGTTGCATCCTATAATGGTTCATCTTCCGTCCAATTACTGAGCAAACAAATGTTTTTGTGGTTGATCGACAAACTGAATGAAGACGGGAAAGGGCCTAATGTGCTGGGGAAAGAAGGGCAAGGTGTACTACATCTGGCTGCTGCCCTTGGTTATGATTGGATCATAAAGCCAGCTCTTGAAGCTGGAGCTATTATCAATTTCCGCGATGTGAATGGATGGACAGCCCTTCACTGGGCTGCTTTCTGTGGCAGGTAACCGTACTTAACCTTTTCTAAGTTCGCATTTTTTCCTCGAATGTCAGCGTACTATTCTGAAGTATCCCAACTTTCCCATAGGCTGCTCGTTTGCAATTTTTCTGTGATAGACATATGATTAAAATAGTATTGTTGGAGAGCACAGTGGCAAATAGCGAGGTGGTTGTTTTTGAGTGGTTGATCTGTTACATTTTATATATAAAAATGAAACACATTGCTTTTTGGCTTATTGTTGATGTCAGAGAGAAGACAGTCGCCCTTCTTGTTTCTCTTGGTGCTGCTTCTGGAGCATTAACAGATCCATCCCCCGAATTTCCTCTGGGTAGAACTGCTGCTGACCTGGCCTCGGCTCAGGGACATAAAGGAATCTCCGGTTTTCTGGCAGAGTCTTCGTTGACCACACACCTTGCTACCCTTACCATGAAGGACCAAAATACAGATGTGGCGACTGATAATTCTTTGTCAAAAGCTGTTCAGACAACCACAGAGAAAGCAGCAACCCCAGATTATGAGTGTGATCCACCGCTACGGGATTCATTAGCTGCTCTCTGTAATGCCACTCAAGCAGCAGACCGCATTCATCAAGTTTTCAGGATGCAGTCCCTTCAAAGGAAGCAAATTAGTGACCATGAAATAGATGACGAGACTGGTCTGCCAGTAGACGATCTTCTTGCTCTTGCATCAGCCACGATGCAAAAGCGTGGACAATCCGATGAGCATCATTCTGCTGCTGTGCAAATACAGAAAAATTTCCGTAAGTATAAGAAGAGGAAAGAATTTGTTAACCTTCGTCAGACAGTTGTGAAAATCCAGGTGATTGGAATTTCCTTTCTGATTCTAGTTCTTAGTTTATTCTCCTTTTCAAATAATATGTTGTCGGAACTCGGAATGGTCGTACATGATTTTTTGTTTCTATATAAGGCCCATGTAAGGGGACACCAGGCGAGGAAAAGATACAAGCCGGTGGTCTGGTGTGTCGGGATCCTTGAGAAGGTAATCTTGCGCTGGAAACGCAAGGGGACTGGCCTACGTGGGTTCCGTCCGGATACCCAGAATAAGGTGCCGATCGCACAAGGGACTCCTTCCGAAGATGATGATTATGATTTCCTGAAGGAAGGGCGAAAACAAAGTGAGGTGAGGTATGAGAAGGCGCTCGTCAGAGTGAAGTCCATGGTTCAGGATCCAGAGGCTCGCAACCAATACCGTAGGGTGTTGACCGCCTTAGAAGATCACAGAAAAAAGCAGGTATTTGACTCGTTCTTTTCGGTGACTTCGCTTGTGAAGCGGCCATATAGGATTTACCCTCAAAGATACGGCTTAACATGGAAATCGATAGAACACACAATGAGTCGTAATCATTGCAGGTTTCCTCCTGGGTAGCTATTTCGTGCATATCTGTAAACACTCTTGTCAAAATTTTGATTTCCAGGAGCAAGTGCCGCGTAGCGGTCTAAGTACTGAAGGAGCTCGTGCCAGCTTTGACGAAGAAGACATGATCGATGTTGATGCACTACTTGGAGATACACTTCTTGACGATGATGATGCTTTCATGTCTTTTGCTTTCGATGCTTCCCCTGCTGTTTCCTGAAAGACACTGAATCTCCCGTTGTATATAATATTTTATGCTTACTCTGCTTCTAACATGGACATAACACCTACTAAGTTAAGAATGCAATTGCGATAGCATATTTAAATAGTTGATCTATTTTTTTTTTCTATCCAAAGGAAGGTTAGCCGATCTGTAGAAAGATGATACTTATGTTGGAATGCTTTGATGTGTCGTCATACAAGGAACTCTTTGCGGAAACTGGGCTACTTCAGTCTCTCTAACATTGCAATTCGCCTCAGATGATCACGTCAGGCGGCTGAATGGTACTCCGTCATAACGGTGGTTATTTTGCATAAGTTGATGTTGAAGTAGCAGGTTTTGGCATTGCAATGTTAAGCCAGAAGGTCTGGGATATGCTACATTGATGGCAATGGAGTAGCACTTGCTAACTGTTGCGACCAATAAGTTAGCCACCAGACAGAAAGTTTTGAGGTGATAGTCGGCGCCATAGGCTCCGTAAGAAACAGGACTATCACCAGTGGAGAAACTTGTCATGATAATCGACAAAACGAAGACAGAAAGCTTCTCTTGAGTAAGGGATAGCTCAACAGAGTCAAGTGCGAAAGCAGACTAGTAAACTTTCCTATGATCATGGTCATTGTGATCAACATTCAAAGCGACACATTCAACCCAAACATGGAGAAAAAACAGGAAGTTCCGATGTTGAACATTGTACACAACTATCAAGTTTTGACTCTCAAGACAGCGATTCCTAAGATGTAATATCCCCACCAAGGGCATGCTTGTTATCGTCCTATAGCTGTTGCCTGCATCACCTTATTTGATCCGAGCATGAATCAGAAGACAACATAGCTCCTCCTTGGAGCAGCTTGCGATAATACCTCGGCTCCTTATGGAGCAGTGCGTTCATAGAAGAGGAGATATCCATTCTCCGAGGCGCTGGTATAATTTACTACAGTACCGAAGTAATACTGAATGAAGGACTGGTCAATTATCTCAACTTCTTCGTCATCAAAGTACAACCAGTAGTTGCGAGTCTTCGCCATGCACACATAGTGGCCGCTCTCAAGTGTCTCGCCCAGGTGCATGACAACAGCTGAGAGCGAATACTCTGTATCAGCTGCCTCTGTTGTGTTCGTCAGCTTTAGTTCAAGCGGGATAGGCAACTCGATAATCAAGCTTCTGGGAGCTGCCCTGGTTAGTGCGCTCGAAACGCTTCAATTGGAGAACAAGGATC
>JAOVYX010000690.1:0-11736 GCA_035668315.1 Drosera spatulata
GGTGACTCCAGAACATTGGAACGATTGATCTAAACGATCTATCTACCTTTCTGCTTCTCTTCTTTTTCTTTTTCGTTAGGGCCGGTACGTTACTGGGCTCTTAAAGCTCACGGCATTACTTTCCTGTCTTTTCTGTATTCTCTGTTGTTTCAGGGGTAAGGAAAGATGAGGAGATGCTATGTAGGGCCACGACCTAAGAATTGATGGTGTTGTTGGGACCTAAATTTTGATGAGTATCCACTGCTGTAATTATGTAAGGTTGACTATAATGTCTTAGGTTTATGCGAACTTTGTGTTTCAGGTTGATGATGTATAAGTGGGTGTCATTTTATTCTTTAACCTAAACCTATTTATGAGGAGTATGCCTTGCTGGAGACGTGGGTCCCCAGCAGTGGTAACGTCACGTGGTTCTCTGAAAAGGACGTGAAAGATCGGGGCGTTACAATATCGATCCATATTGGGATATTTAAAACAATGAGACTGCAATAACTACAGCGATGTTGACTGCAACTCCCTTATAAAGTTATGAAAAAACCCTTCTTATTAGGCATGAGTTATGGTTAACAAATAGGAAAAACGATGAATTTGTGACATTCAGTTTCAGAATAGACTCAATCGGAATTTGATGGTTTGTAGGGTGATCGGTCGGATTCATAGAGCTTGAAAACGATTTTATATTGTAAATTGAAAAAATCTATACTGTAATTTGATGAATATGTACAATCAAGTTTTTAGTGTATTATATAACTAAAATCTGACTGTACATATTCAATAAGTTACAGTATAAATTTTTCAACTTACAGCATGAATTTATCAACCTACAGTTTGCAGCAGTTACTACGGTGCCTTTTGCAGCACCAACGACACGTCCATACATATATATACACACACATATATACTGTTACAGAAGTAACTTTCTTCGTGTTTCAAATAAATTATCACAATTGATTCGATTACAAAATCAAAACAGGAAAAAAAATCTGAATAAAAAATAAAAAATCAATAGCCGAGATTCATTTGAAGAACGGAGAAATGATGTTTTTGAAGCCGCGTAGTTATTCCGATATATACATATCAGACATATGTATTATATAAAATCGATATCGAACCATATATCGGATTTGATCGACATATCGGATTTGACCGACATATCGGATGACATTGACCTATTTTTTTATATCAGATAAATTACACTATATCGTATCAATGGAGTACCCCTATCGATATACCCATCCATATCGGAGATTTAAAACAATCATCACCATGTTCCTCCTTTCTACCAGAAAATCTGACTCTTCAATGCACTATCGAAGAGTTCATAAAAATATTTATCCCTGTCTTAAAAAGCTAGGCAAAGCTTGGATTGATTTCCACTGAATTATTGTCCTGGGGTCATCGACATCGTAAAGGTTGCCTTGCGTGTCAAGCGTCAACGACAAAGGCACATCTATGCCAACATCACGTTGGCGATGCGTGAGTTTTCAGACCTCATGCCTGTCGGGGTAAGAGGAATTGGCCTTATGTACGATCGCGCGTGTAGAGTGCCACCGGTTTTCGACGTCTCTAACCCAATCCTTTACTAGACATGGAATGATAACACAACAGGTAAGCTATAAAATAAGTACTAGATGACAGATGTGTGCGCATAACTATAGAATAAGGCTTAATTTATCGTATATAATAGCATTGTATAACTCGCTTTCAAAAATAATACATGTATACAAGTTTTGTTGTAAACTCTGTTTCCTCTTAGGATCGATTTCTTCGCGACGATTATCTCTTCTTCTCTTCTCTTCTTAGCTCGTACAAGAGCTTCATTGATAAAATCCAAGTTTGATCCGAGGTGATCTGACAGTGCAAGTAGATTTTGATATAATAATATTAATTTATCATTTAATGTAATTTTATATAATTTTTAATTTTATATTTTTTATCATTATTTTCACACTTTTGATGAATTACTATCGAATATAATATATATAATATTCACTTCTTATAGAAAAATCAGAATAAATGTCATCAAATAATCATCAATTTCGTCATAAGTAATTTTTATCTTCTTCAAACCTAAATCATGAGCATCCCTTCTTTCTTTTCATTTTCCCAATGAAATAAAGGTAAAAAAATAAAGGGGAATAATAGAATGAATTTTCACTTAATTTCATATAAAATAATTCCATCAGAAAATTATCTTAATTTTTATACTATATATTCAGATGACAATGAGTTAAATCATGAAACAAGAAAAAAAAAAAAAAAAAAACGTCGGAGAAAGGAAGGAAGGCCAAGAGAGAGCTTGGCTCTATTGATGGAGATATTCCATCGTCGTAGCCTCTACCTGCATCGGATAATGGGATTTTGAAAGCCGAAGGTGTCGAGAATGAGAAGAAGAGAGGTAGGGGTCATCCGAAAAGGGAGAAAAACCCTAATTATAATGAAAATGTGGTGGATAAAACTTCGGCGATGGCTCCGACCTAAGTGTTCAGGCTAAGTTGGATGGATCTATAGCGAATATGGATGACCTGTCAAAGGAGATGAGGACAGTAGATGGGGTTGATTCGAAGGCGATTGGTGTGATATCCCTTATGCTTGGTCAACTATTCACTTGGAGCAATAAGCAGGCTCGGTCTTGGATTCAATGTAAACTAGATCGAGCAATGGGGAATAGTACTTGGTTTGAACAAGTCTCAATTTCTGAAGTTGACTTCCTCCCTGCCTCTACCTCTGATTACTCTCCTATTGTAGTTTCTGTTATTAGAAATATGGATACTCCTTAGGACCTCTTCAGATTTATGAATGTTTGGGCTAAAAGACATGGTTTTTCGAACCTGGTATGCAAAGCTTGGGCTATTCCGCCTCAGGGGTGCAAGTTGTTCATAGTCCTTCAAAAATTAAATACTATCAAAAGGGGTTTAAAGTTGCTTGGAAAAGAGGATGTTAGTTCCCTTGGTAGTAGAGTGGAGAAGGTAGACAAAACTATGACGTAATATGAAGCAAACGTCCTCGTGATCAAACTATACGTCTAATATGACGTAATATCGTGGAAGACAGAAATACAAAAGAATAATGGGTAAACTCTGTGATAACTATGTTTAACGGTAAAGAAAGTGTGGATTTAAAGAACAATATAACAAACATTATAACAAATTAAAGATAACCGAACAAATCCGTAGTCGTCGATGAGGTCATATGATGAATCCTCCGGGATCAGGTTCTTTGGCTCTATAAGCGTTCAAAGCAGACTTGACTGGGTCAGACGTTAAATCTAGATAGTAAGAGAACAAGTGTGGTTCTCTTCGTATGCGTAATGATAAGAAGTCGTGGGTCAGAACATCGACCGATTGGGTGTAAGGCTGTCCTCTGTAGGGGGACCTTCAGTCTGTAAGTGAGGGTTTAGCAAAGCGAAATACACGCAAGAGATGTAGTGATTTTGGGCCGCGAATCTAAATCACGCGTAGTATTTATGAAAAACAGAAACATTTTCACAAAAAACAACGGCTTTTCAAAGGATTTTGATGGGTGATATATGACTGAGAACTTGGCCCAGATCAGTATCTATATCTCAAAAATCTCTCTCTTTTTTTTTTGTCCTCATTGAGTTCTATCATTCACGTCGGGACACGGATTTACGATGGTTAAATAAATAAAAAATAACTATAAAAGAGGACAAAGACGTATAACCTATCATTACGTGCATAGTTTGATATGACACCTATATTTTCCTTTGACAATTAGAAAATGTTTTACAGGTACTCATCGATCGTCATAGTCTGGGGAGTATCCTACAAATCGAATACATATACTTTTGGTTGCTGAGCTTTTAACTCACGGGTTATGTGTTTTATTTGCATATCCATCACAGGGCGATACTGAAGCGTTAGAGTGAGATTCCATGCATGTAGTTAGTTACCTCACTGGTTAATATGCAATAAACGCTACATGAAATAATTTGATTGGAAAACACTTGTAGACATTTCAACAATGTATTTATGAGATAATATAATGTAATTTGGGTTTTCATAACATCATTTGGATTTATAATGATAATGATTTCGTAACTTTCCTTATCTTCTATACCTTTAAACCCGTTTGGGTTACTTGGCCTTGTCATAGAGTGAATCCATGACGACATGAGAAAACCAAGTTGTGGAGGAAGAATTTTCTGTCCTTTTCTTATTCCATCAATGGTTCAATATATACACAATTTACAGGAAAGGATTTCCGAAATACAAGGCCAACAAATATTTACACCCAAAAATAGCTAACACGATACCTAAATTACACACAACATGAAGATGGAAATATATCACACTAAATATATCGCATACGACATAACGCCACGTGCCGGATATGCCGGATTTCGGGGTGTTACACTATCACCACCGATGATGATCATTATCACCATCACCTTCTTGTAATCCTCATTGTAGATGGGATAAAGACAACACCCATGAGACGCGCGACCTCAACGAAAGTGACAAAATAGGTGGGATTGTATTGTCTTTGTCCATCGCGTTTAATGGACTAATTGAATTGAGATCAATGTGTATACTCATCATGCAAGAGCACAGTTGGTGTCCGTAATTGCACTATTTACTGGGTTAGTGTGATATGATATTGTGTTTAGTGCGTATTGTTGTAAACATGTGTCCTACTCTACAAACAATGCATCGCACCGTTAATCGTTATGGGCATATTTTCCATCCCAATGAACGCATTACATATTTAGGAGTTGTTACAACGGTAGATTGAAGCTAAAGTTATCATTTCGCTTTCGGACATGACAATGATGATAGCGGTATAGTGTACTGTTTCAGTCTAATATGCACACTGTTTGTTTTCGGTCACGTCAGTGACGGCTGGGATGACAATGACGACGACGATGGTGACAACAGTATGTTGGGAGTGATGTGATAGAATTAGAGTTTATGGTGTAATCAATGTATTTTGATTAGAAATAACCTGATTTGAAATAAACATGTTTTCTTATATTAGTAGATATGAGTTTATATTAAGTTTTCTTAATTTGGTTACAAGGACATATTAGAACATAAATTATGATGGAAAACTTAATGATAAAAAAACCTTATATATTACTTATTGGAAAATAAGATTACTTTTGGGAACTTGTGGATAATTCTCTCAACAAAAATTTATAATCAAAACAAAACTCCACAATTTAATATATAGACATATTAAATTTTCATAAATAATCCGCGCAGCATCCATGATAGTAAACTAGTCTCTCTTAAAAACACTTGGCATGACCATCATTGACACATACTTTGGAAAATAAGAACAAGCAAGTGTCTACTTATCCAAGGCACATGTAACAAAGAAAAAATGACAAGTGATATTATGCTGGAGTTGAGCTTGCCTGAGCATATTAATGACTGGTTTAGTCATAGATATTCTGTTAAGAAGGGTTATGAGGCAATTATTATGAATTTTCCTGTTGTTTCTTGGAAGGATTTGGTGTGGAATAAACATATCAATCTTAGATTCACGAGCCTGTCTTATATCACTGAAATTATTTGGAATTGTATGTAGAGAGTTATAAGTTTCATACCTTTTCAGTAATGTAAGGCAGGCTATTAACTGCTATTATTGGTCAGTAAGGTCAAGTTGTCTGAACTAAGAGAAAATATAAATTTGAACTAATTAACCGTTATTATTGATAAGGTTTTATGATAAAAACTTTATTTCACTACAAAGATTATGATGTTTAGTTTATGTAGAATTCTACGGAATAATATTTGGAATTGTATACAAAAAGTTATAGATTTAAATACGTTCAAAAGTCTTGTTCGAGTGAATCTGGGACATCTGTTTTAGAGGCCGAGAAGCTCATTCCCTAAGCCGAGGCGCTCGTTTTAGAATCACATATTTTGATATCTGTTTGTAATGTTGAATAGATTTTTTCTTTTTGTGTTTGTTGTTGTTTGGAATAACACGTGTCAGGCGCGTGATGTTGTAGTTAGTGTTTGTTGGTAGTAAGCTGGCTGGTGGATCCCACTTTATTAGGCCTGTGATTGCTTGTTGGGAGACATCCAACATAATACTTCCACCTCATTTTCTTTTTATCATTCTCTCTTTGTCTCTCATTTCTCTTATTTCTCTCTTATATTCTCTCACTTTTTCTTTTTTCATTTGAATTGGTGACCGCCACTGTTGCATCTTATGAATTGGTATCAAAGCAGGCGATCCCATGACCGATGGTATGAGGTTGGCAGAGCATCAGAGGGTGATCGAAGAGGAGTTGATCGAACGTTTCAACAACTAGATCAAGGTGACTCTCGATGGTTTAAGTATGGAGTTGTGAGACTTGATCAGAGGAAACTTTGAACGAAGTAAAGGAGAATTGGCGATGCTGCGAGATTTGGTGAATGGATTGAATCCACAACAGCAGTAGTTGGTGTAGCAACAAAACAAGCTGAGGCTGTTGGTGGATCATGGTAATCGCCCCAGCCCTAATCTCAATCCCCAGGCTGAATTGCGTCATGTACAGCTTGAACCTCAATTGATCATAGTTCGATTGCTTCTAGTTCCAGGCAGAGCTGCTCAAGCTAAGATAGAAAAACAGAATTTGTTGACTCGATTGGCTTAGATGGAATTCCCTATGTTCGATGGGAGAAAAGTGCGAGGGTGGTTGTATAGATGCCAACAGTTCTCTGAAGTTGAGGGGACGATGGCTTAGGCTAGGATGAAGTTAGCTTCTATTCATTTGGAGAGACGAGCACTGTTGTGGCATTAAAGTTACATGGGTTGAGGGCGTTGGAAGGATGACCACTATGGGAGGAGTATTCTGTGGCCATTTAGTCGAGGTTTGATGAGGTTCCATTCTATGGTCCTATGCCTTAAGTGAAATCTTTGAAGCAATAAGGATCGATGTTGGTATTTCATGACCAGTTCGATGCATTACTTAACAAGGTTGATCTACCTGAGCATCATACAAGGAGCCACGTTGTGTGTGGTTTGAAGGATGAGATTCCGCTACCAATTCGCATGTTTAATCCTCGTACCATTGCTCATGCTGTAACTCTTGCTAGGTTGCAGGAGAATACTTTAATGGCTACTCAGAAGAGATGACATACTTCTAAAAATGCTCTTATACTCCCTACACCTAGGGCTTCCTTCAATCCAAGGCTGTGGCTGCCTTGGAAGCTCCTTCTAAGCCAACTTCTTCTGTGAATGACAGGCCTACTAGGACTCTTTCAGTGAAGGAAATTAGGGAAAGAAGAGAAAATAATCTGTGTTGCTTTTGCGATGAGAAGTTTGTTCCAGGACATAAATGCAAGAGAGACCATTTTAAGAGTATTGAGCTGAATTTTGAGGATGAGGAAGTGGTAGAAGTTCCTGATGAGACCGAGGAAGTTGATGAGCTGGCTATGGTGGAAACCCCTCACATTTCGACCTATGCTTTGACTGGGGTGAGTACTTACCAGACCATGAGGGTCACTAGTCTGGTGAGGAATAAGACATTGTATATCCTTGTTGACTCAAACAGTACACACAACTTCTTAGATTCTCATATTGCTAAGAGACTAGGAGTTAAGGACATGTACATTCAAAGGCCTCTTCCACTTATGGTTTCTGATAGTAACAAATTGGTGACTCAAGAGTGCTGTAAGGTTTCAAATGGACAATGGCCGGTCCTGAGTTTTAGGCTGATGCCATGATTATGCCCTTATAAGGATGTGATATGGTGCTTGGAGTACTGTGGTTATCTACCTTGGAAAAAGTGATGTGGGACATTACTCAGCTAACTATGGAGTTCGGGTACTGGGATATGAGTGTAATAAATTGAGAAAATTTATTTTTTCAGATTGTCGTTTTAACTATAAATACGAATTCGTTATAAAATTCTAAGAATTTTCATATATTTAGTTCGACGAACAGTTAAAATAATTATACCAAATATAAACCTAAAGGATAACGCAATCTCAAACTATCTTAATCCGACCAATCACGGGATGACACGTGTCCCCTTTCGATTTTCCCCAATCCCCTCCCTGCCCCATTTCTTCTTCTTCCTCTCCTCTTCTCCCCGGACCAAATTCCACCACCACCAGCCGCACTTGTCCCCGCCGTCGTCCTCCACCATCACCGCCGCCACAGCCAACAGCCCCGTTGCCCACCACCCACCTTCCCTCCTTTCTTCTCCCCTGACCGAGTCACCGTAACCCTGTCGCGCCGCCACCTCCCAGCAGCCCAGTGCCGTCGCCCCTCTCCTTCACCCCACCAGCCGTCAACCCCGTAGCCGGCCGCCATCCTGCCTCTAGCCCCACCACCAGAGCCCCAGCCAGCCGCCATCGAGCCGCCGTCGCTGCTGCTCCGACAACACTGCCTCCAGGACGCTGTCGTCGTAGCCACCGCCCCATCGTCTGTAGCCATCGCCTCCACAGCCGTAGCCCCGATGCCACCAGCAGCTCCAGTAGCCGACACCAGCCAAGCCTCCCTGCCACCAGCGCCGCCGCCTTGCCCAGCACACCGCCACCAGTCCGCCGCTAACCTGCCTCCACCACATACACCAATCCACCATTTTAGGTAACCCAACCCTCTCCTAATTCCATTGATCGTGAACTGAGATTGTGTATGTGATATATTGTTGGTTGATGTATATGGGATGGATTGATGATGTGAATTGGTGGAATTTGGGACTGTACTGAGACGATGATCCGCAGGTTGCGATGAGTTTGGGAGATGAGGGTGATGTATGGAGCTACCGTATGGGTTGTTGATCACTGGTTAGTAACGATTATACGATAATACGATAATACGATATGATCATAAATAGAATTAAGAGTGTACTTATTAAAATGAAACCGTCAATGAATACGATAATACAATTAATGGGACATGAAAATGAGGATTCTATGGTCGAATTAGTAGGGGCGGAGGCCCCTTAGATCGTTCTTGGTTGTATGAGGGAGAGAAGTGGTACCTTGGAGGATTCTATGGTCGCATTGGTAGGGGTGAAGGCCCCTTAGATTGATCTTGGTCGCATGGGGGAGAGAAATGGTACCCTGGAGGATTCTATGGTCGCATTGGTAGGGTCGGAGGCCCCTTAGATCGTTCTTGGTCGCATGGGGGACAGAAATGGTACCCTAGAAGATTCTATGGTCGCATTGGTAGAGGCGGAGGCCCCTTAGATCGTTCTTGGTCGCATGGGGGAGAGGAATGGTATCCTGGAGGATTCTATGGTTGCATTGGTAGGGGCGGAGGCTCCTTAGTACGTTCTTGGTCGCACGGGGGAGAGGAATGGTACCCCTTGAGTATCCGATCGTCGCACTGGTAAGGGGCGAATACCCTTCGATGGCTCTTGGGTCGTAATTGGGTAAAGAGGAAGGAAAACAGTTTAATCTTTCTTCGGCTGTGGGGTCTAACTGTGAAAGTCAAAACCACTGTAGCACGTGCTTCAGTGATGGGAACAATACTGATTAGAAAGTTGGATGAGATATAACATGGTGGGGTCATAAATGAATGATTAATAGAATGGACGAGGTCAAATAAAAATGATAACAAAAAAAAAAAAGAAGAAGAAAAGTAAAGGGGTTTTAATATACTGCCAAATGTGACGTGCTATGGCAGGTGACATGGGTATAGCACGTGACATCCAACCCATGGCAATACCCGGGGTCTACTGAACGAATCTTTGCTCATGGGTTTTGCTGTTTCCTTTGATTGTCTCTTGTGCAGGTTCAGGTGAGGAGAACGAAGCTTCTGATTAGTTGCTCTGGCACGGGTCTCTCTTGTATTATATGTAATATTTGGAATGTATGGTTGTGCTTGAGTCTTAAGACCGACTATGGATGATTGTAATAATTGCCTTCTCTTATGTTCTGCTAAGTAAACACTGTTATGAATTTACCTTGCTATGGACCCCGGTCTATAGCGACAGTGACGTCACGTATCCTTAAGCTAAATAAAATGTTGCTGCGTTAAAGAATGGTATCAGAGCAATGGGTTTACAAAGAACCTAGAGAAGGCATAAAAAAAAATAGAAGCGTATGGACGTATGTATGGTAGTTAGAACTGGTTTAAGTACATTGATTGAGCATGTACTTCGTGTGATGTTGCAGAATTAATTATGGTGTCGAATTGAAGGTGGATGATGTGCTAGAAATGACACCTCGCTATCACACTAGGACCCGACTGTGTGAGCACATCGACTGGATCCGTAACCACACATTGCCAAAGGCTGCCGACCTGAACGAATGTTTTAAGCACACGGTCTTTCAGGCCAAGATTTTACTTAAATCCCTTCCTCAATGAGAGTTCAAATTCTTTCGAGAAAAGTATGCGGATCTGCTCATAGATGGGAAGCCAAACGAGAAATATTTTGAGAATGGCAAATGGCGAGTGGGCTTCGATGAAATAATCGATGAGATCTATGCCAACATGGTGATCAACGAGGAAGCTGAGCGATATCATCTATAAGTGTTCTCTCAATGAATCATGTGTAATAAGTCCAAAAGGACGTTGAGTACGAACTAAATGATTTAGGTGCGGACTATATGAAACCATGTTAATATGGACCCCAAAATGTAATAATTTTACCTAAGGCTTGTGTCAGGCGCGTGTACGAATTTAGAGAGTAGTTGTGGACGGAATGAGGCCATGTTATAGTGGACCCAGGACCCGTGATAAATCCTATTTCAAGTCATGTCTTCTGTACATTGATGTTTTGTATATGCTGGGTGAGTACTGCATTACAACTCCAACACAACTGAGATTTTCTTGTTAATTAATTACAGATAACCAATGGATCCCTATCATCAATATGGTGCTGACCCGTCGGAGGTTCCCGTCCTACCACGCAGAGCTCACAGACAGTCCCGCGCGGGGGGCTCCCGAGGACACCGAGCGACGAATGCGCCAGGCGACCGAGTTATTGAGTTTCTGGTTGACGAGCTCATCAGAGCTAGGAACCGAGGCCCCCAAACAACAGAGGATCGGGATGCAATGTTCAGGAACATCAATGCACTCAACCCGTCGCGGTTCACTGGGGAGGGACACCCCACTCTTCTGGAGGAGTGGCTTAGAGATTCGAGAAGTTCACTACAAGAAAAACTCGGTTTTACGACGGCAACAAATTGCGACGTATATTATTCGTTGCAAAACTCTACATACTGCGACAGATTCGTCACAAAACATAATATGAGAAAAGTAAAATTAAAAGAAACAAAATTACGACGGAAAGTCAACGTCCGTCGTAAAAGTAAAACAATATTACGACGGCTTCTGTCGCACATATGCATAGACAAAATACAAAAAATAATAATTTAACATCGTATTAATTTTTGCGATGGAATCCATCGCAAAACATTTTATGCAAACGTTTTCCCCCAATTTTTTCCCAAGTTCTGTGAAGTTAAACTAAATCTGCGACGGAAACGTCGCAGAAATATAACCAACCTGATATGGATTCCGTCGCAGAGCACGGTTTAGCCAAACTTTTTTTCCCGAATTTTTCCTATGTGTTTGGAAGAAAGAAAATTTACGACGGATCCGTCGTAATAAACATTGAAAAAATAATCGTTTTGGGTTAAGGGTTGGTTTAGGTTTAGGGTTTTAACGTTGAGATTATTTTTAGTAATATGATATCTGCGACGGAATACGTCGCAAATATCTATATTTACGATGGATTCCGTCGCAGGTGTTAAGAAAAATTAAATTAATGATTTATACGTTTAAAATAATCATGTTACATATTAAGGTTTGAAATCATTACAC
>JAOVYX010000691.1:0-13390 GCA_035668315.1 Drosera spatulata
AGAGAAAAGAACTCAGTTTCTATATAATATGCCAGTAATGCTATAAAAAAAGGTTCAAACTCAAAACTATCTAGAGGATTTCAAGTTTAACACAGTAAACGATTTAGCCTAATTAGTCTGTTAAATGATTTTTCGTCATTTTTTCATTGAGCAGGTTCAGTGATAGCAGGCTCAATGAGGGATCTTTAAACTAAGGATGTGAACCACTGTGAGTTACAAATCGACTAGCTGCCCTTCACTAAGCTTCAGGAACTTATGGTCTCCGTGTTAACAAAGTCAAGAAAAAGTCATCCCGTAGTAATTCAACTATGCTGGGAAAGGAATGGTCCAGGCGGAAGGTCGCTTTCTTGGTGCTAATGAATAACAGCTTGCCCATTATTTCTGGCACAGTATCGTGCTTGGTGGTTAACCAAGCATTTCCCTCTCATATACCTCGAATGTCAAATACATGTACAGGATGGGGGATGAGCTTAACCTCCTTTTAATTATCCCATGCAGGAACACTGTGTGGAGTTGCCAACTCCATATCCATACTATCTTACACAAAAAGCGTCATGAACAATAGCCCAATGCCCAAAGAGTTGCCACAAATCTGATACCAATCTATCTAGCAAACTGAATATCCCCTTTGACATGGCTCAGCCTATACGTCTCCAGTAATAAAGGACCCTAAAAACAGCAGGAGCTCCTTCTGTAAGAGTGTGAAACCGTTCATAATCCTTCACTAATGTTGGCTCATCAACACACCACAGTGAAACCTTCTCTACGGTCCAAGAATTTGGAACAAATATCTACAAACCCCAATTAAGAGGATTGCCAAAGAGGAGAGTATACACGATCAGTGTGTTCCACCGTCTTCCACTGGCAGCTTAAGCTCATCAATCATATGAATCTATCGACGCCATTCAACTCTATAACACCATCAAGATCAAAATGTTTTACATATAATCCACGAACCCTTCTCACTGCATAGGCCGTTCTTCTCTCCAGTCAATCAAACATAGGTTGGGATTTATGTCACTTGAATAAATAGATTTCTCTATACGAATTGTGGCATCTCATCACTTGGTCTAACATCAATTCTGGTACATGGGAGTGTGGCAAACTTTATGTTTGTCTAAACATCTTGCAAGTAGCCAATGAGCTTAGACAAACCCCTGTCTTGCTTCTAATTATTTTGGTTATAAATGGGACATTGGGACACCAAGTTAGCGGATTAGCTTCAAGCTTGGCTCTTGGTCTCCATAAAATTACCAATTTCTAGAGTACGAGCTTGGCTAAATTGATCTGACATCACAAATATTTAGGTGATACATCCCTCTTTCGACACCCGCCTGCCTCTCGTATTGCCCAAGTTGAATTTAATCACTCAGAACACACACACAAACAGCAATGAATCGAAATCAAACATCTCCACTTCCATCAAAAGTGCAAAATTAACCAAAACCACATAAACTAATGAACTGATGAAACTCATTTCACTTCTTCCTCAACCATTTCCCAGAACCATAAGCAACACAAGAATCAGACAAATAAAAACACCACGAGAAAAACCCCTGAAATCAATTGGGTAAATGATGATTCTCGTTGATATCAACAGGAAATGGGAAATGGCCCAAAGCAGCGTATGTGGAGTGGGTGCGTGAACGAGCGAGAGGGAGGAGATATGGAGAATTACTTACCATTCAAGTTTGGGAGATTTTGCATCAGCTGTTTCTTGGTCGGAATAGAGACTTGGAGCGACAAACAATGGATCGGATAAGCAGTTTGGGAATGGCAGGACAGACGCGATTATAGACGAAAAAAAAAAAACAATTTGAGGAAAAATACCTTTCTTTTACCTTTTAATATCAATTAATATTTCTAAATTTTAAGTCCTAAATATAATGAAAAATACTGTATATTGATAATTTTATATTTTAAGTTGAAAATCTATATTATAATTTTAATATGTAAAATTAAATTTTTAGTGTATTTTATAACTAAAATCTGATTTTATATATTCAAGAAGTTATAATATAAGTTTTTCAAGTTATAATATAAATTTATGAACTTATAGTATTACAGCGGTCACTACGCTGATTCTACAACACCAATGTGTTTCCAAATATAATTTTAAAAAAAAACTCATATCAATACTATGTGTTTTTTTCTGACTATGCTCTTAAGCCTGATCTCTAGAATGGGTTTATCTTGCTTGTCAAGGAGGGTTTAAAGTTGTAGGCGGGAGATCAATCGAATGGCGTCAAGGGACATCAACCGAAATATAAGATGTGTTCCGCTGCACGCGTGTGCATTCAAAAAGAGATTGTTCATGGGTAATTTCTGCTCTGTCATTATCTCAAATGTTTACTTTGTTTTCAGTTTGTGTTCATTCATGGATTTCTGTCTCAGTTGATTCGGACAAGCATAACAATCGAAGATGCAGATGACAAGAATAATCCACTTGCAGTTACTGCATTTGTAAATAAGATATATGTCTACTGCAAAAAAAAAATTAGGTACACCGTCTTCAATTTCTCATAGGTGTCAAATTCTTTCTATGTTGTAGGGTCTTGAGCGGATGATCCCGTAGGTGGATACTTTGATTATAGTATTCCTTATTCTTCAAGTCGAGCCTTCCCAAAACAGCAAGGTAGTAGCAGGTGTACTAATGCTAATTTACATCTAGTTGGTATCTTGCAGAGTTCTCGTTGTGTATTCTGCAGAGTTCTAGCTGTGTGTCTTGCAGAGTTCTAGTTGTGTCGTGTCAAGTTATGTGAACAAAAACGATATGTCATCGATGACAGAAGGAGAGGAATCCTGATTGATTGGCTGGATGTCAACCTCATATGTATATGGTTCCTTAATGTCAATCTGATTGCAGGTCATTACATGTGCGAACTGATGGAAGAACCTTTATATCTCTGTAATCAATCTCATTGACAGATTCGTAGTCATGAAATCCATGGTCAGTACTCAGGAGGATTCTCCAACTGGCTGGATTCACCACATTACTTCTAGCTTGCAACTGTGATGAGGCTTACAAGAGGCAAGAAGTGCTTCAAATGGTTAGTTAGACCATCTGTTAGGGATCAAACAAATATGCTCAAGTGTAGATTGAAACAAGCAATATAATCAACATAATAAACTTAAAGAAATATACACGGGAATTTTTAACGTGGAAAACCCGCGAGGGTGAAAAATCACAGAAACCTTTATCGGAATCCACCTAAACTTACACTAATCAATAATTCACCTCTAACCAATTAGAGGACAAACAATATCAAGGGATCAACTACCCTTGAAACAAGCCAATCTTATCAAAAACTAGCGACAAACCAAAAGATGCCATCACAAAACATCTCACGGTGTTGCACCGTAATCTGACCAAAATCAGACCATCTCGAAGTCGGATCGACCTGAAATTTGAGGAGCTAGTAGAGACACCGGGCTCTACAACATATCCGAAAAACAGTTTAATCGGACAAGATTTGACCCCCCCAAATGGCCGGAGGAAGCTGGTTGTCTTGAGACTGCAGAAACTGATTTTCGTCTTGTTTTTGTGTGTTTTTACTCTCCCTCACTTAGGGTTTCTTTCATACTCATGACTCTTTATATATGCTAGCTCAAGAGTAGAATGTGGTGGGTTTTGGGCTTCATTTGTTAGCCCACATTGACATGGGCGGACCCAACACCATCGACTTGTCCATATTGGAGTTTAGATCTGAATATGTTGTTGTCGATTTTATGAAACCGTGAACTCCTAGTTCATTTCCTATCATCGATGTTGTGCGGTGATTTTGCTAACGATGTATGGCTAACTATTCACTTCACCTCCGTCAGCTTCACGCAAAGTATGCAATCAGAAAGGAGATTAAAGTGATGAAGGCTATGGTTGGCGAAAAAGCTTTTTCTTCAGAGATCTGGTATAAACGATTTTTCTTCCACTCCCAGATAATTGTTTTCACTTCAGAATCTGAAGTTGAGTAACCGACTAACTCGAGGCTTGGTTACTTCAGTTGTACTTGGACTTCTTAGACACCTTAACAATCTTCCGATCGCTCGATCTGGGATGAATGGGCTCCGGTACCCCCACAGTGAGCTCCTTCACGGTATACTGGCAAAGATCCTGATCATTATTTGTTAAACAAATGATCTCCTATTTTCTTTAACTATAATTCTAAAGTAAATCAAGGTGTGTTAGGATAGTTAGCTAAAGTCACCAAAGTCATTTAAAAAGCTTAGTTGCTCTAAAGTTTTTTTAGTTGGAACTAATAATCTAGCTTGAATGTTAGTAGTTTTCTTGGTTGATTATGAAAAGTTAGTTAAAAAGATTAAGAATTATGGTTGTGTAAATAGTATATAAGGGATGCTTAACAACCTTATTCATTATCACAAAACCTTAGAGAGTTTTCTAAGTACAAGACACTTAAAAACTAAGTGTGTATTTATAGAGTGTTTTCAAATGAAGCGTGGTGTAATTTATTAATGTTAAACATAATTAGAGTGTACTTGTTTTTATAAGCGTACGGATTTATAATATTCTACTCTTATTAGAAGTTACAATTCTCGATATACTTTGGTTCCAACGATCCTATTTCTCAACAAATGGTATCAGAGCCACGTCGGATGGGTGCAGTTGGTGTAATATTTTAATTTTTATCAGACTCGCTAAATAATTTTTATTGACCTGTTAAAAATAAAATTACTAGTAGAAAATATTTTTATTATTCCAATTTGGAATTTTAAAATATAACTGCTATTGTAAAAAATATTTTTTTATCGCGTTGTAAATTTTTACGAAGTCACCATGGCAGAAGTTAGCAGCTCGGTTAATAATGTCGAGAAATTAAATAGCAACAATTACAGCACTTGGAGCATCAGAATGAAGTTTACTTCCCTGGTCAAAATCTCTAAGAGATTATTGACGGGCCTGATGCAACACTACCAAAAGAGCCGGAGGACGACCTTAAGAAATGGAAGGTCAAAGCTGATAAGACGATGTTCACTCTTATTGTCTCTGTAGAAGATGAGTTTTTACAGAGAATCAATGACGTTAAGACGTCCAAGAAAGCATGGAACACTCTAGCCACCTTATTCGCCAAAACAAACAATGCCCAACTTCAGCAACTCGAGAATGAGCTTATGTCAATCTTACAACAAGACTTGACGATAAGCCAATACTTCACTAAAATGAAATTTTTATGCGAAGAGATTACTAAATTGGATCCAGAGAATCCAATCAGTGATCCTCGTACGAGGAGGATCATTATGCACGGGTTAAGACCAGAATTCAATGGTCTTGTAACAGCAATCCGTGGGTGGGCCACTCAACCGACTCTCACGGAGCTGAAGAGTATTTTGGCGAATCAGGAATCTCTAGACAAGCAAATATCTGGAGTCTCTATTGCGGAAGAAAACACGGCTCTCTTTAGCAAAAAGAGAGGTCCAGAGAAGAAATCCAACCAAGACGCTCAATGGATACAAGCAGGGCAATCACGTCAGCAAGGAGGCTGGAAGAAGAAACAGTCTTGGAGGAATTCTCAATCTAAGAGAAGCTCTAATCAAGGGGGAGCTCAAGATGACGGGCAAAGACGACGTCAAAATGAAGAATGCTATAACTGCGGAAGGAAGGACACTTTACTCGCGATTGTTGGAGGAAATCCGAAAGAGGTAACTTTGCTTCTTCTAGTAAAAATAAAGACAATACCGAAGAAGAATGGGATTTTCAAATATCCATGACAATAGAAGAACAAGAGCTCGCTGCGTCTTGTATTGCTGAACCATTAGAAAAGTTGGCACTTGTGACGGTCAATAACAACAAGGTGATTAACTACAATCATGACTGGATCTTAGATTTCGGTTTTTCTAATCACATGACAGGAAGCAAAGGGAAGCGCGTGGTCATCATCGCCAATAACTCGAAGTTGCCTATAGCTCATGTTGACAAGACGACGATCGTTCCTAGACACAACAACAAAGAGGAACTGCTAGATAATGTTTTTCACGTACCTGATATGGCAAAGAACTTGTTATCAGTTTCACAACTGACGACAAATAGACACCATGTGGTGTTCGGGCCTACCGAAGTCAAAATTTATCGTAGTCACGACAGGAGTATGCCTGTTATGGAAGGAAGACGAATGAAGTCTGTTTATGTCATGTCATCCCAAGAGGCTTACGTGGATAAGACTCGAAAGAATGAGACTGTTGATCTATGGCATGCTCAGCCTGGGCATGTTAGCTTTCACAAGTTAAGAGAGATGATTAGAAAATCAACTCTCAAGGGTCTTCTACAGTTGGAGATTTGTGAAGATACTGTCTGTGCTAGTTGTCAATACGGTAAAGCACATCAATTACCGTTCAAGGAGTCGCAATTTAAAGCGAAGGTTTCTTTGGACCTTGTTCATGACATCACGAGCTCTAAAGATTGAGGCAAGGGCAGAGGCAGTAAGATGGAGAGAGGGGCATCTGTGCATCAGAGCATTGGGACAATAGAGCACATATACTCATTGTTTCAATTTTTTAAACACACAGTTAGAGCTTAAGGGATTTGTTTTATGAGTGAGTCACTTCTATCCCTTATTGTTATGCTCTTTGTGTTCAGTGAAGCTCTTTTGTATCTCCTCGTTTGACTAGTGGATTCTTTGTCGTCAGCGACCATCCGTGGTTTTCTCCTGCAAGGGTTTCCATGTAAAATCTTTGTCTCATTTATTTTACGCACTTATTATTGTTTGTGTTGTAATAAACAGTCACGTTCGTAACCTCTTCTCTATTTCATCTAACACAACAATAGAAAGAAGAAAGATTTGAGCCCAATATGAGCAGAGGGATACCAGAATACTTTGAATCAGTTGCAATCTTCATGCATAACTGAGCAAGCTTAGCTTGCCACGAGGTGATCCTCATTGTGACTTTATCAATAAGGGATTTGTATCCCTTAATGCCCACCTTTTGAGCTGAAAGAGGGACTCCCAAATACTTGACTAGTAAGAGCTCCAATTCCACCAAAAAAGCTTAGACCAACTCCATGTCCTGCTATTAGGCATATTGGAAATAAACATCTTGTTCTTATTAAAGTTCACAGCCAAACCACTCTTCATACCAAACTGCTGTACCTCAGTTTTAATCGTAGGGACGTTTTGTTTCGGCTTTGTGTTCCTTTTGTTAATTAAAATCTTTGCTTCAATACGTTTCTTGCCGATGGAGTAACCTTCAAGCTCGTGTATATATCCTGTTGCTTATGTATTGATGTTCGATTTCTGTTGTATCTCCATATTTCCTGCATGGCGATAAGTTATGGAATAAACATTATGTCGTTAGATGGCATATCATGTTAGTATATATTGTGTGAGTTTTGAAAATAAAATATACAAATAAAAGATTATGGGATTATAGTAACTGTAACCAAGAAAAATACAGTCATCATATCAAACTTGAAAAAGACAGGTCAAAAAAACACACCAGTCAAAATCCCTTATGCATTGAAGCCACGGCCAAACTCGTCATACTCTTCAACAATCAACGTTATTAACACATTGACTAATGGAAAAAAACGAGACAAAATACCTCGTGGGAATAGCCAAGCTTGGTACTATGCTAGGAGTACTAAAGTGATGGTGCCATTAGATTAAAAAGTTAAGCAAAGTTTGAGTTAAGACAAAAAGTTAAGCAGTGTTAAATTCAATGTCTTCTTGCTCTTTAGTCAATGCACTCTAGACTAATTGACAAAATAAGAGTAAAACGGCTTACACTAGGAAAGATTTAGACTTCAAATTTTCTTTATAAAAGTCAGTGTCGACTATCAATGACCTGGTGTCGAGTGTTAGCGAGATCGATCATTGTAAATAAGATATGATGTTCTAAGTATTGTGCATCATGAAATGGGATTAAGCATTAATTGTAAAGGAAAGAATTATTACCTCGTCCCATAAAAAAACGTAACGTTGATTTAGGTCAGTGATAAAGCTATTTAAGTTACGAATCATTTTCGGGACGATCAAACATCATTTTACGTAAAATTATCATGAAACAATAATGATAATTTAAGCTATGTACTTCAACCCTGAATCACTGACGTAATTTTCTTACGTCGTTAAGATGAATAACGAAACTCCTTAAAATACGTGTTGAATAATACAACGATGATGTAATGTTATATTTTTTATGAAATAGAGAGAGTAATTGTTAGAAGGGCATAACTAGGATTGCAATATATATCGAAAAAAGGAGGCTAATACAGCCTCCTTAAGATACATATTGAATAATATAATGATGATATAATATTGTATTTTTTATGGAACGGAGGGAGTAGTTGTTAGAAGGGCATAACTAGGATTGTAATATATATTGGAAAAAAAAAAGACTAATGCAGTATTAACAAATAAATTAATATAGCTTTTTTTAAATCATTGGATCGACTAGATATGAAATTATCTTGATTTTATTTTTTTTAATCCAACTATTAAAAAATAACCATAATAATTTATTGAATAACGGTGCATTACCTTTATATATATATATATATTTGGAAAACTACATGGAGTACTTGAGAATTTACCAGAAAACTGTACACTTCTCTGAATAGAATATTAGGAGAATTAATCCATTATTATTTGCGGATACGTGTGAGTGCAAGACTTGCTTAACCAGTAAAATATATTGTCATTAGAAAAATCAAGACAATCGCTTGCTGATGTGTCTTCAACCATCCTTATAATAATTGTTTTGGAACTTACTATCTACACAACAAACACATGGTTTGCATCAGAAAACAATATTCATCTTAAAGAGTACTCCAGTTTACTCAATGATTATCTCAATCATACCTACTCCCTCCATTATTTGGATCGTTTTAATAACTTTTTTATATAAAAAATATTAAAATAATCATTATCTCCTACGATATACACATTATTTCTTTCTTTTCATAACTGTTATAATATATCATATTATCATAAAAAAAAATATTTCGCCGCATCTATATATTTTGAAACGGAGGGAGTAATAATATACCGTATATAGCCTTCCCTCATCCCTAGTCGCTGACAAGTTGTTAGTAGCCTCCAAGTCTAAGCCTCATATAGATAAGGGTTCCCTCAGCATATACAGGCTCCTCATTCCTAAACAGAACTACTTATAATTTCCACATATTTAACCAAACCTTTGCTGTTTACTTGTATTAATCAGTTCCTGTTTTCTCTTCTTCATGTCAATAACCATTATTCTTCCCCTTTTGATCAATTTTTCAAAGAGTGTTGTGATCATTGTTGTTCCGGGCGTTGACTCGTCAAGGTTCATATAATGAGCCCGTCTGTGGATGATTCTGCTGCAGACGGGATAGTTAACCATCAGCAACAAGGATCAACGGCGGCCGAGTTGTGTAATGATCATCAAGATGTCAGATCGCCGCCTAGGAAGGAGACGTCAGGCGGAGGAGATGGCAGTGGTGGCGACAAAGATGCCGAGGTGAGCAATCCCATATACTGTCCAACAGTATGTTTATGTGTGGTGTGGATGACAACTGAATGCCTGTGATATATATCTTTGCTGTGATATCTTCCTTGCAGCTTCAGATAAGATTAGTATCTGAATAGTAGTTGAGGGCTGGAGTGTTAACTGGTTCGGTTTTGATTCATGGATTCAATATTGATAAAGTGAAAATGAAAAATAAATAAATTTACAAGTAGATTTAAAATTTAAAATAAATATCACATGATCCGGGGCAGGATTACTTGCCACAAATTCAACCCATCTTAATTTTATACTTGAAGCAATTATATAAGCATATTTTTCTAAAAAGAAAAGTTTAAAAGGGTTATTCAATTTAGAAAATGGTTCACTGGGATTGACTGAACGAATTGAATATTACTCCTAAAGCAACAACCGTAAAACTACTGGAATACAATAGAATTGATTCGCCAGTGGATCCCTGCTTTGAGAATACAACCCATATATTAGAATTTAAAAGATCAAAACAATAACATGTATACGTCATCCAAATATATGTTAGCACTTCAAATCAAAAGACATTCGTGGAAAGGGACGTATTGAAAATACAACCCATACTGAAATTTGAAGTTCAAAATAACAACTTATAGAGATCTGTATTATTTCTCTCATTTTCAATTGATTTGGGATAGATTTAATAAAAACAAACAACACAAATGCATATCACATTTCAGTCCTTGGGTTTCTATGGGACTATCAAAAATAGAAACAACAAACTTGATCAAGAGGCTGAGAAGCAATACAGCAAGCCTGCGATTGTTTTTTTAGTAGACGTTCCAGCTTCTCCTTCCTTGTAATAGGAGAATCCGAACGCTGACATGGTTTTGAAGATATTTATGCAAATTTCGAAAATATACAAATACTATGTGTTCAAGTATATAAAATCAGAGAATTTTTCAAGAGATATTTTGATGTGAATACTCCTATGATCCTAGTAGTACGTTTATCCATATATCAGAAGGGAAGTTCATTCCTTCCAGCATCCACCCAATACTCCTATGATCCTAGTACTCAAATTATTTGGAATAGTTTGAAAAACACATCTGTCAAGATGAAATTTGATTCACGTCGTGAGAAGATCAAACATCATTTTTTGAAAAAATATACTTCAATCTGACGTCAGTGACATAATTTTTCTTGCGTCAAATGAAACTTCTCAAAATACGTGTTAAATAATACAATGATTGGGAATATTGGGACGGAAGAAGTAATACGTTTCGCCATATATACTGCTAGCGGGCTCTACATACAGTGGGCTCTGCACAGGCGTATTACTTTTAAAATAAATTGTTTTATGTGTTGCATATTACCTCTTTTTACAGACGTACTAGTACGTCCGAACTAGTATGTCCTCCTAGATTGTTTTCATCCATGATTGATCATCCTTTATTTGACAAACTAATATAAAAAATTAGTACATCTTACTCCCGTACTATTACGCTTGAGTAATTTTGATCAAAGAAAAAAAAAGGTACGTCTTATTTCTGAACTAGTACGTCCTCCTAAATTACCTTTACCATGATTGATAAACTTTTACTTATCAAAACAATATTGACGTACTGAATTTTAAATAGACGTACGGCGTATTATTTTTTATTTAGACGTACTAGATTTCTTAAAGGCGTATTAGATATTCATTTGTTTATTTAGGCATATTAATTTTTCAATGTGTACAAATATAATAATTTTTGTTTAAAACTACTTATAAGTTTTTATAACATCATGTGTTTTAGAGATCTTTCAAATTTGTGTAATTTGTATAGACATACTAATTTTTTGAGAAACATACTATATTTTTTCATAGACATATACTATTTTTCTAATAGACATATTAGATTTTTTTAATAGGCATACTAATCACTCTCATCTTCTTCATCCCCACAACCTAACCTATCACCAACAACCCCATGATTTCACCTGTACCACCATCGTTCCAACCCCTCCTCCTCTGACAGCCTCGACGTCTCATCCGCAACCTCAACATCCCTCATCACTTGCTCATCGTCAGCAACGTAGTACACTAAATGCAAATCCATCACATCATATCATAAATCGGCTTAGTCTCGATAAAAAAAAAAATCAAGATTAGATTCTTGATGATGATTATTGAAGAGACGATTATTATCTGAATAATCCTATAATATCGAATGACAAAAATTTGTAACAAAATCGATGTCAAGGGACTGTGATTGTTGCAGGGGAAACTGGACAAGACGATGATGATGATGATAATGACATTGATGATAATAGGAGATTGATGAAGACGACGACTCCGGAGGAGAAAATGAGTGTCGAGGATGTTGGGTGAATAAGGAGGGATAATATGAATATTCTTAACAAATTAAATAGAAATTAAAATTAATTAATATTATCTTATTAAAATAAAACCTTTTATATTTCTCATGAATTATCCCTCGTATTGAATTAACACAAATATGATCCATACGTTTGAAAATCAGATCTGATCTACGTTGGATGTTCTTTAATCGAAAATCCCATCTTCGACCGACACCGCAAACACGCTACTCGCCTGCTCAAGTCCCCGCAACACGACACCTCACCACCGCGCCACCGCGAGCCGGTGGCACTTTTCCTCGTAAACGGCGAAGCGAGAGAGAGAGCAGACCTCATCGAACAGGTGTCGGCTCGTTGCTCGTGTACTCAGCCCGCTTGCCACGAGAATCGAGGAGGAATCTGTCATCCATGCAATAGCTAGCCCTCGATTTCCACGACGAGAAGCCGAACTCAAAACTCGCCCCTGATGATGGAATCGATCCCTTTCCATGGTTCGACTCCGGTTTTCTCTCCTCCCCATATTTCGAATTAGGGATTCCTCACTGGTTTGATTCTCCCTGGAAAATTTTCGGCTCTCGCCTTTTCAGGTTTTGGCCCCCAAATTTTGTTTATAAAAAATCTGGTGTTTGTTTCTGTTCGATTAGGGTTGGAATTTCTATTTTTTGTTTCTTTCTTCTTGGTTAGTGATTCTAGCACTGGGTTTGCAACCCAAAATGAGTGGAATTGCTCGGGATCTTTTGTATGTAATTGATTTGTGTTCTGAAATTCAAATGCGGGTAAATTATTATCAACATAGTGAGGGTTTTGAGTGTGGACCTTAGAGCTGCGTTAATTATCTTACCAGTTTGGATATTCATTTCAGCCGAATCAAAGTTAAGCTGATGCTTCAGTGCTTGTGATGGATGCAACCGTGCAAGATTGATTCAGATATGTCCAGCTAGGTGGAGTGGGGGCGAAGTTATATTACAATATTCATTTGAAAGAGAGATAATTTGCTACGAAGTTCAGGAACTTTAGGGAGAGATCTGAAAAGCGGTTATTAAGCCGGCACTATATATTGTTCATGTATGAGCTAGGAAGTCCCTCAAGGAGTAAAATGCATCAGCTACTCTAGGATCTGTTGCTTGAAGCATGTAACATTGTCTGTGGTTGATTACCATATGGCTTCATATTTCTTTTTGTTTATTAGTTATGAATTCTACATCTAAGTTGTGAGATTGGGGTTTAACCACCAAATTCTTCATGGTAGTTGTTTTTCCATAATCTTCTTAATTTGATGTGTTCATCTAGGAGAGCTAGGAGGTATTCAATCTTAAACTGTATAAGCGCATGGGCTGTTTCCCATTTTGATAATGCTATATATTTTACTATACATGCAGAAATTGAGGCGCACAGATAGTCGACAAGCCTCAGTCGAGATGGGTGATTACAACGGAGCAGAGTATGTGGATCTTGAGGAACCACCACCATCGCCTCGTGCTCAGAAATTTAGAAAAGTATCTGTGTTGCCACTTGTTTTCCTCATCTTCTATGAGGTATCTGGAGGCCCATTCGGCATCGAGGACAGTGTTGGGGCAGCTGGTCCGTTACTGGCGCTCCTCGG
>JAOVYX010000692.1:0-13389 GCA_035668315.1 Drosera spatulata
CATTTAGCGACGGATTCCGTCGCTAAATTAGATGACTAATGCCTTAGGAAAAAATAAACATTTTATGCATTTAAGTTTGCGACGGATCCGTCGCTAATATATGTACAAATATATTTCAGCGACGGAGTCCGTCGCTAATATATGTACAATGAATAATGCCTTAGGAAAAAATAAACATTTTATGCATTTAAGTTTGCGACGGATCCGTCGCTAAATCACTCCACTTAGCGACGGAGTCCGTCGCCATTGTTGTTCAAATTAACATTTTAGCGACGAAACCGTCGTTAAAATGGTCGGTTCTCACAATTTCAATACCAAATAATAACTTCTTTTTCATTATTGCTTTCAATTTAATTTCATAAATACATCATATCTAATATGTGATACATTTAACACCAATATCATATATAACATCTTATATATTTTAAGATGTATTACATATATAACTTCTTACACATACAAATACAACATCTTATTAACAATATATAACTTCTTACGCATTAAGAGTTTTTAACAATAAGGTATTTTTTTTTTCAAATATTATGAAGCAAAACGTATTATCATAAGTTAACATTTCAACTATTTCGATATCAAAAAATATGTACAATTTATTACATTTTATGTGATAAATCATCATCGAAAACAACTTTAGCGACGGATTCCGCCTCTAAATAGGTAAATAAATTAATATCAATGTTTTTAGCGACGGAATCCGTCGCTATATTCATAATCCATAAAGATTTTAGAGACGGAATCTGTCTCTAATACATTTTGTAAGAAATATTTCCTACTTTTTAGCGACGGAAATCCGTCGCTAACTATTAGGATTGAAAATTGGATTTCAATGTCAAACATATAGCGACGGAAATCCGTCGCTAACTATTAGGATTGGAAATTGGATTTTTTTGTGAAACATTTAGCGACGGCAATCCGTCGCTAAATACAACATATTTAGCGACAGCGTTGACTTCCCGTCGCTAAAGTATTCAATTTTTCCGTTTTAATTTTAGCTACGGATCTGTCGCAAAAATATATGTATTAACGACGGATTTTGTCCGTAACTAAAATTTTCCGTAGCTAAAATGGTATTTTTTTGTAGTGTCAGTTTTGTAGTCTCCCTGTGTTTTTTTTCCCGTCAACACTCGCCTATAAATAAATTGTGAAGTTCTTGAATCCTAACTCACTTCACACCATCAACAATCACTTCACAGTAACAACAACATGGCATACCATATCACTTTTCTCTCAATCTGCCTAGTCTTCGCGACCACTCTTCTTATTTCGTCCGCTGGAGTTTCGTTTAGTGAGGTGCAGGAAGCCTCTCGTAAGTTTTCTGTTCAGTCAGATGTAGATCACGCAGTGATCGACCAAACAATTGCGACCACAGTTACCATTATAAACCTGACAAGATAACTGATAATCATCTCATAGGATCAAGTACTGTTCCTCACAATTACATATCAGCTAATTAACATGACGTTGTACATATGGAACAAAGTTTTTTGAGGCAGAATCAGAGTTTGTTGTGCCAAAGTGCTCACCGTTACATTTCATATGATGTCTTGACATTTTAATTCGGATATGTGATGAAAAAAATTTCAGAGGCAGGAGCTGATTATGTCCCCAGATATTGTCCACCCGGAAGCAAATATTGCCACCACCGGCCACCAGTAGAGGATGCTGTGAAAGAGAGCGCCGAGAGCCAAGATGGACGAGGAGGATACAATGGGCCGCATCATGGTCATCACCCACCACTGGAAGGCGGGGAGAAGGAGGCCGTGAGCCAAGATGGCCGAGGAGGATACAATAAGCCACATCAAGGTCATCGCCCACCACTAGAAGGCGAAGAAAAGGAGAGCATTAGCCAAGATGGCCGGGGAGGATACAATAGACCCCGACGACCCCCCGCTACAAGGTT
This sequence comes from Drosera spatulata, assembly GCA_035668315.1. Lineage (NCBI taxonomy): Eukaryota > Viridiplantae > Streptophyta > Magnoliopsida > Caryophyllales > Droseraceae > Drosera > Drosera spatulata. The sequence continues at coordinate 1,919 of JAOVYX010000692.1, forward strand.
GGTCCTAGTCATTGATATAATATGATCACTGGTGTAACAGCCTACACAACAACATAATCACCTCTTAATTATACAATAACCATCACTTGGCATTCTAGTATGAAATTTATATCTTTATCTCACTGTTACCTTTTATTTGGTTGTAATTGACATCGTTGCATATATGATCAAATATTTTTCAGAGGCAGGGACTGATTATGTTTGTCCACCCGGGAGGAGATACTGCCACCGCTGGCCACCAGTAGAAGGCGCTGTGAAGGAGGGTATGAGCCATGATGGCCGAGAAGGATACGATAGTTGAGTCATGAATCCTTAATAAATGTAAAAGAAAGGAATGACTCTTAAAAATGATACGATGACATATAAAGCAATAAGAAACGATGCTGTTTGATATGACACCCATATTTTTCTATAAATAAAAATATTTTAGGGACTTTCGGCGGTCGTCATACCCGTTAGCGGAAGTTCTTTGTAATTGGGATTCATACACCTGAGGTTGCTGAGTTTCATTAGCTCACGATTATGTTTTTCAATTGCAGGTATGCCCCCAACAGCACCTGAAGGCTCTTAGTGCGAGCTTATATGCATTTAGTTGAATCCATGTACTTTGGATATTATAGCAGATCAGATGTCTATTTTGTTAAATGTAATAATTGATCTGTATTGCTTCTGCTCCAATGCTGTAACTAAAACAGGTATTCAAAGTTATAAACTATGACTGTGGTTACTATTTATAGTTTTCTTGACATCTATTCCCCTAAATCCATTCGGTTTATTTGATCTTGAAACGTTTTGAGTTTTTCCCTAATTTATTTGCTTTCAACCAAAATTGAGAAATCTATATGACGCACTTCATGTATAATTATCGGTGTCTCACGTTAGATGCAACATTTTAGGTTGCCTGCTTACAAATGTGGATCATGAGGTGATTGAATCTTCGGGTTTGGTTGGACCTGACTACATCCTACGAAGGACTAATTATAACTCAATATATGGTTTCTTACCTCGATGAGTGCTAAATTAAACGCATAAAGATAAAATTAGAAAAATTACACAAAAGTTCATAGTAATTTGAGATATCAACATCCACCATACAACTTGCACTAGTTCAGTAAATGCTTGCAATGAGCGCACTAGATTTTACAATAGCACCTTTCCCAAACAAAGCTATATCCTAGGTGATACTGTGGCCGGGATCGAAATGTTAGGGTAGTGGACAATGATCACCTTCTCGTATCCCTTCCACTCATCTTTTGTCAACCATCTTCGGCTTTGACAGTCATCATCTCATACACTCAAATCCGACCGACGATTGTCTGAGATAAAGAAAAAGGTCAAGAAGATCTCCGCAAGTAATTCGCTCATTCCAGCATCCGAAGGCATACAATGCGACCATAGGTGCTCATCATAACAAGCACAAAAGAACCTTCAGACTATGATTACGATGATCACCCGTCTCGATATTGAGTTTACGAGGATGAGAAAGTGACCAAAACTTTATAGAGTTCTCCAAGAATAATCCTAGGAATCTTCCCATAGATATTCTTATAGAACATTCTAAAAAATATTCTACAACCTACCCTTATAAAAATCTAGATAAAATATCTAAGGGTTAAGTTATGGATTTTGCGCTTGGGCTTATAATAGATTTTGGACTTGGGTTGGTGTTGTTAACTCCAATACTCCCCCTCAACACCAACCCTTCTCGTTTCTATCCAAGTGACTGACCATGTTTCTTGAACTTTTTTTACTCGACATCTTTATTAAAGTGGTGTGCTTTTCGATTCTTCGTACGCCATGCCTTCATATGCACTTTCTCTCGTAATGCCCCTTCTATTTTATCTTTCGATGTCTCCTTTGTATTTTGTTCTATCGTGAGAGCAACATTTGCGAACTTTGACTTTATTTTCTTAACTCTAGAGGATCTTCGCAGGTGCAACGTAAGTTCTTCAATTTGTATTCGTGTCAATCGAGTCTTTTCTGATGGCTATTTTTTTCTTGGTGTCTTTTCGTACACTCTTATTCTCCGAGGATCTTTGGGGTATTCTCGAGACTTTGACAAGTTAGTGTCATTCAAAAGCTTTGTCATTGTGCTCATTTGATTTCTCTTGCACCTTCCTCTCTGACTTATTGCAGGAGCTCACATGCCCAGGTCTCATACTCCATAAATTCGTGATCACGTTCTTTTGAGTCTTATCTACATACGTTGGTTTAGTGGACGCTACGTAGATTGACTCCAATCTATGTCCCTCCATTACTGGTGTTCCCAATACCTTTAATTTTTGGTACACCTTTACACCTTGTGGTCCAAACACCACATAGTTCCCACATGATGTGAGTTGGGATACGGAAACAACATTTCTCTTCTCACCTTTTTGTGACTGCTCTTCTTTATCTCGAGCTTGTTTTTCTCCCCCCGAATGTGTACTCTTCTGTTGATGTCTTCTTACGTTATTTCTTTGTTTCTCACTAAAGAGTGCTTCCTCTTCATTCTTTATGGAAACACCCGTCATTTGTTTACCTAAAGTTCTTTGATTAGCCAATAAACTCTGCAGATCCGAGATGGATGATGGAGTAGGCCAACCTTGCACCGTCGTTACGAAGGCATTGCATTCTGGCCTCAATCCATGGATGATGATCCTTCTCATCCTACACTCACCAATCTTGAATTCTGGATCTAATTGGGATATGTCCATGGATGATGAAGTATTGGTTGATAGACATACTTCCTTACTTGGTAGACATTATCTCACTCTCCAAGAGTTGGAGTCTAGCAACTTGAATGTGTCCCATACCTTCTTTGAAGTATGTGCTTCACGTATGTGCTCAATCAATTCTTTCTCAATGGTTGTCTTAAGCACATACATACCATTCCCAACTTTGATCTTCCACTTCCTATATGCATCGTCATTCTCTATGGAGGGTGGTGTAATCTCATTACCACTCACAACCTCCCAAAGATCTTGTCCTTACAAATAGGATTCTATGCATTTACTCCAATAACTGTATTTGTTGCCATTGAGTTTCTCAAGTCCATTTGAAAGATTCGTCATAACTTCGGGCCTTGAACTAATCGGACCGACGATCTTTCCACCCACAAACAAATTGTGACTCTGATACCACTTATTGAGTTTATGAGGATGAGAGAGTGACCAAAACAAGACACTTTATTGATATTGTGGAAACAATACAATACTCACACCTCTAAATTTCTTGACTCAATGAAAACACTATACTTTGTGGACATAACTCACACTTATACCTTGGAAACTTTTACTTGTCTTAGGTAATCTTATAACAATAACATACACCCTATTTATACTCCTCACCTCCTCTAATGGACGATGAGGATTACAACGATTCAACGGATAAAAGAAACTCTATAGAGTTCTTCAAGAATAATCCTAAAAATCTTCCCATAAATATTCTCATATAACATTCTAAAAAATATTTTAGAACCTAGCCTTATAAAAAATCTAAACAAAATGTCTAAGGGTTAAGTTATGAACCTTGTGTATGGATTTATAATAGATCTTGGACTTGGGTTGGTATGGTTAACTCCAACACTCGAAACATCTCCTGTACTTATTCCATCTTCGCCAGCGTTAATAGCTACCTTCCTGAACTCTTGTACGCTGATTTACATCCTCTGCATTGAATCATCAATCATACTAACCAACAGGCACTGAGGCATTTTCTTCATCAGGATCACGTTTGGCGCACTATTGGTCATCCGAGAATACAATCCTGTCTACAAAGTCGCAGATTTTACTATTTTGCTGCTGCGTTTATCCCTGCTACAAATGGAAATAACAGCAGTATAGTATGATGCTTTAACTGATGCAGAATACTGGGATTCAAGAGGCATAGATCAAGACTAGGACAAAGATGAACATAGATCTACCCTACCTCAATCAATGTCCTGGTTGACTTCTTGGCAACTGGCAAGTCTTCCACACCAGGATCACCTGAAGCATTCACCACACGTTTAAGGCTTATCCATTTATATATCACAGGAATCAGAAACTCGATCTTAGTTAGTACTGCTCAAGCAAAGATACACACAGACACACAAGAGAGAGTGGGATAAGGAAGCACCACATCGGTGAGGGAATCCATGGCGGAAACCGCAGTCAACTTCGTACTAGGGAAATTGATGTCTTTGGCTTGGGCGGAAGCAGAAACGTTGGGCGGACTTGGACGAGAATTCAATGCGATCTCCAAAGAGCTCAAAAGCATGCTAGCTTTCCTGATGGATGCGGAGGGAATGGCGGAGGATGATCCCAGCGCCAATAACTGGGTGACGGAGGTCAGGAGCATCGCATACCGCATTGAAGATGTCATGGATGAATACACGATGTTCCAGGAAACCAAACATCGAAGCAGCAACATTATCTCAAAAACTGCTCGATCGGTACACCACATGCCGGCCCTGCATCGACTGGCGAGTTCCATCAAAGACATCAAAACTGAGGTGATGGATATCAATCGGAGGAAGGAGAACTACAACTTCAGGAAATATATAGCTGAACCGGGGGGAAGCAGTTCCTCAGCTAGAGGGGCAGAAGTATATCCATCACGGGTATCAGCCCTCTACACTGAGGACTCTGATCTTGTTGGTATAGATGATCGCAAGGCAGATCTGATCAAGCTGTTGGATCCAAAAAGTGACTATGGCATATGTTCCGTCATTGCGGTGGTTGGGATGGGTGGACTAGGCAAAACCACGGTTGCAAGGAGAGCATACAAGGACGGGGCAGTGGGATTGAACTTCCCATACCGTGCCTGGATCACTGTGTCCCAATCATACAGTCCCGTGTCTCTCCTAAGGGACATTATGAGGCAGTTCCGTGAAACAGCCATAACGATCACAAGCATTAGCACGAGAATGGAGCCTCTCGAGGCACCTGAGGAGGCGGGAGACGTCAACACTCTGATCGACAAATTGATAAACTTCTTGCTTGATAAGAGGTAATCCCACATATATTCAACTTATTTGTAAATGATCTAATGCTTCCGCAATTGAACTCATCACTAAGATCATATGCACAGGTACTTGGTTGTGTTTGATGATGTTTGGAACGTTGACCTTTGGGACTACATAAAATTTGCTTTGCCTGATCAAGGAAATGGCAGCAAAATTATAATAACAACCCGGGATGAAAAGGTGGCTGAATCTTGGAAGAGATCCATTGAGAGCTACGTCTACAAATACAGGCTACGGCCTCTATCTGCCGGGGAGGCCTGGAGTCTCTTCTGCAACATGGCATTCCCAGGTGCATATAACAAGCTCTGTCCGACTGAGTTGGAGCAGCTGTCACTTGAAATGGTTAGCAGATGCGAAGGACTACCTCTTGCAATCGTTGCTATAGGTAGTCTTTTATCAACCAAGCGGAAGATTCTGTTGGAGTGGCAAAGATTGCACAAGGACCTGAGGTTTCATCTGCAGAACAATTCTCAGTTGAAAGACATCAGAAGAATTCTCTTTCTCAGCTATCATGATCTGCCATATTACCTCAAGCCTTGCTTCCTATATTTCGGAACGTTCCCCGAGGACTACTCTATCAGTCGTGGAAGACTAGTTCGCTTATGGGCAGCCGAAGGCTTCCTTGAGAGAGGGAGAGGAAAATTGACTGCTGCAGAAGTAAACGAGGTTGCAGAGGAATATTTGACGGAGCTCATTTGCAGAAACTTGATTCAAGTTTCTGAGTGGGACATCACCAGACAAAGACCTAAGGCCTTTCGGGTGCATGATCTGTTGCATGAGTTAATACTACACAAACTGAAGGAGCTTAAACTCTGTCAAGTCTCCCAGGGAGCCTGCAATATCGATAAAGAATACCGAAGATTGTCGATTCTCAGCAGTACCGTGGATGCTACATTTTACAATTCTGACAGGAAGCTCAGCATCCGCTCTCTTTTTCTCATGAGGGCACCAAAAAGGCTGGCAAAACTTATAGTTGAAGGTTCTTTTTTTAAAGTCGTTCACTTGCTGAAAGTACTCATTATTGAAGAGGCGGCGGTGGCTCATATCCCAGATGAAGTGGGGCATCTATACCACTTGCAGTACTTGAGCATAAGGAACACGGAGTGACAGAGCTTCCAAAATCTATAGGAAAGCTTACAAACCTTCAAACTCTTGATTTGAGACATTCTCGTATATCTCAACTGCCAAGGGCGATCAAAAAGCTCCATAGCCTACGATATCTCTTTGCATATTGGCAATCAGACGATATTCTAAAAGGGCTACAATTACCAACTGGTGTACTACTGAATTTCAAGGACTTGCAAAAGCTCTCTTGTGTAGATGGAAGCCAGGCCGGAGGTGTGATCCACGAATTGATATACCTCAAGCAGTTGAGAAAACTCTCCATCACCAATCTCAAAACTGAAGATAATTCTGTTCTATGTACAGCGTTGGAGAGCATGGATCAACTCGAAAGACTTGATGTCAAGTCTACAGGAGAGAGTGAATTCTTTGATCTGCAGGACATCACCTCCCCCCCTCCACTGCTGAGGCGACTTTGTTTGGAGGGTCCCTTGAAGAGATTTCCTGATTGGTTTGCAAATCTATCCAACGTGGTTGAATTGGAATTGGTTTTGACAGGCTCACATTTGGTTGAAGATCCACTAAAGATCCTTCAGACTTTACCTAACCTCGCGCACCTTGGTTTGTTGGGAGGATACATAGGACTAGGTTTATACGTTCGAAGCACAGGGTTCAAAAGGCTCAAGAGCCTGTTTTTATGGGATTTCCCTGAGGTAAACACAATCATTATAGAGAAAGGGGGCCTCCCGATTCTCGAAAAGTTAGTACTAAATAAGTTCCCACGACTGAAAAAGGTGCCCCCTGGCATCAGAGACCTCAAGAATGTCACAGGTCTTACATTACATATACCGGAGGCTATATATGATGAATCTGATCCTATCTTTAAGCTCATCTCAGAGGTCTATTTCCTGGATGATTGGGATGCCTCCTAATGTCGTCGAAGGTGCACCAACCCACCTTTGAGGTGAGCAAAATTCTACCGCCACCTTGTTTGTTCATTGTGACTTTTGCTTCAAACGAATTAACAGCACCACAGTTCGCCCATAAGAAGATGCTTTCCATTAAACCCCTTTCCTTGCTATGGTGTAAACTCAAAGATTAAAGCTTCTTCTTTTTTTTTTTTTTTCGTGCCATCAAGTGTCATCGTCCTTACCGCTAATCCCTCTTGCTCTCTTGTAGGAGGATGCTTTATCAATGAGAGCATGCACGGGAATCATCATGGAGTATAAGACTCAAAAAGCAATTGCAAAAATGTCGCTCAGCACCTTAGCTTTTGTGATCATTCCGCTGTGCAAAATCTCTCCTTCATGTCTACAAAGCACCAATATTCGACTATAAACTGGTTGTATAATCTTTACAATTTCCTCTAATTATGTTGCTACCATAACAATATGGCTTGTCCTATCTACTGAACTGCATCTTGCTTTTGTAAAATTCCCCCCTGCCAAATCGAATTCCATGGATCATTCCGCATGCTCGTTGCGCTAGGGTTTCTCACGGCAGCAGAATTGCTGGGGAGAAAGGGGGACAGGGGAAAGGTGGCTGTCTGTTTTGTTCATGATTGAAGTTACTTTTGACTTTTGATAAAAATAAAATAACAATAATACTCTATTAGTTTTATTGTATATTATATTTGTCTAATTAGATCATCCCATAATATAAATAATATTTTTAATTAAAAAAAATTCAAACAAAATTACTATCATATCCTTCGCACATAATAATCCACTTCAATTCCCTCCCAATTTTAAAAATTAAATTTTAATTTTTAAACACAACATAATTCAAAACAAAAAATTGAAATCATGAAATCAACTCTTAAAATTCTCAAAATTGAAAGATCAACTTTCACAATCTTCTTAATTTTTGTTGTAGGCTGCCAAAGAGTTAAAGATAAAGATCGAATATTGATTCGTTTTCTTAAATCAATCCCTGAAATCTGGCTTAACTTAAAGACACTGGTTTTCCTTCCATTATTTTTCTCTCTTTTTGAAACAAATGCTGACTCTGTAGAAGATTCTACACCATCAGAAACAATCTTTCCTCTCTTTCAGATTCTCCATTTGTTGCTTCTATTCATCTTCATTGATGTTGTCAAACCACTCATAATTTTTTTCCTTGATTGTTCACGATCATTTATACTTTCAGTGAGAGTTGCATAAACACATATTTTCTTCTCATCGGTCAAACTGTCTTTTTTGAATTGATGCAAAGTTGAGATCAAAGCGCTCCATATCATCCCTACTTCCTTGAATGATAGTGAACAAGAAAATAGAGGCGGCTGTGAAAATAGGGCATTGGACGGATGCGCTCCATATAGTAAAGAATGGCTCGATTTTTTTTTTATTTTTTGTGGATTTAGATTTTAGAACATGAGTAATTCTCTTTCTTGAATTTTTGTGATTTCTGTTGCTGAAAGATAGGAAAAGGAGACGTCACATGCGGGAATGAAAATTGTAGTGTTTCTAATGGAGAAAATTGAAATTCAAAATTTGGAACAAAAAGTTTTTGAGGGTATTTTGGTAAACATAATCATAGTTAATGTCCACATAAATATGCGCAGGGAATGAGAAGTTTGTTTATATTATAAAATGAAGAAAATACTTTTGACATGGAAGATGACCAATTAAAAGTTGATAAAAAACTATTCTATCCGTTTCAAATGAAATGAAATATGAAAATTGAAATGTAATAAAATCATTTTTTAATCCTTATGGTTATAAAATTATCCTTAATTAAATCAATCTGAGTTGTTCTACTGGTGTTCGACTCAACCTTCAAAATTAGTTAAGGTGCGCGAGCTGGCCCGGATACCCTCGTCACCGAAAAAAAAAAAAATTATCCTTAACTAGTGAAGGTAAAATGGTAAGTGATGGAGCCCAAAGAGATAAAAGAGGTAAGGGCATATGGGTCATTTTATCCAAAGCAATTTCCGTTATAGGTATGGTTGGAACATCCCAAATTATAGTAGAAAATTATTTTACTTTTTCTTTTAGGACGAAGACCATTCAAAAAAACAAAAAGAAAAAAAATAATATAATAAATTTTTATTTGATCCGTTTCATTAAAAATATAATCAACCCATTTTTGATATTTTTTGAAACTAAGATTATTAAAATATACATTCTTTTCATTTTATTTCACACCATCAAGTTTCATTATTATTTTTTCTTCATTTTTCCTCTCCCTCACATATACAGGGCAAAGTTGTTATTTTGTACAAAATTCAACTTTTATTTTATTAATTCGCGTGCAATACTTTTGGGTTGCATTATTTTTTGGATGAAGGGAGTGTGATGTTTGGGGTGTTTAACAAACCTTATAACTTTAATTTTATGCAATTTTTCTTTTATAGTTATAAATCATCTGAGACTTTTTTCCTTAAGAAAGAAATCAAAATTATCTTTAATCAAATAAAATAATTTAAATCTCTTATTTTATCAAACATCAAGCTATTTGTAATAAAATTACAATCAGCTATTCCCTCTATTTCGGATAAATTACGACATAATATTAATAAAAATGAATGTCTCATATAAATTATAACACTTTCATAAAAAGTAACTTTATAATGTTAAAACACTCAAAATATCCCTATTTTATATCATATCATCATTTTTATCATTAATTTTTCTCTCTCATCCCTCCCATTTTCCTCTTCATACTCACTAGGGCAAAACGATAAAGATTCGAAAAGTCAACACACTTATTAATTATTGTGTCAAGTTAATTTTTTATAATTTATTCAGGACGAAAGAAATATAACATCACCATCACTCATAAACATCTATAAACAAATTCTATCAATCCAGACAAATAGGCCCTAAATGTGATTTGTTTTGAGGACGATAAACATCATTTTATGAAAGTTTGTCTAATCAGTGATTTGCATTCGTGGGTTATGGTTATGTACGTCATGTGTTAATGGTAGTTGATGTTTTGGAGGATTTGTAAGAAAAAACGAAGATATCGCAAAGATCGGATATAACCTCGAGTTTTTCATTTTGAGTAAAATTGTTTATTGAATTGGAGAAAATGGTAGAGTCATTCAATTTTAGAGAGGGATCCTCTGCTGTCGTTGTATAATCCAACCAACGACCAGGAAAAAAACACCTCACATGGGCACAGTTTTTTTTTTTGGCGAATCAGTGCCCTAGCTGACTTGTCTTCGTCACCTGTCAAGCCTTCCACTCCAGGATGTCTTGATTCGTTCACCACATATTTGTGGCTTATCTATCCGAAAAGCACAGGGAATCATATACTGATCTGAGTGCGTATTGCTCAAGCAGAGATGGACACAGACACACAAGAGTGAGTGGGATAAGTGAGTCGAGGGGAGAGGGAATCCATGGCGGAAACCGCAGTTAACTTCGTACTAGGGAAATTGATGTCTTTGGCTTGGGCGGAAGCGGAAACGTTGAGCGGACTTGGACGAGAATTCAATGCGATCGCCAAAGAGCTCAAAAGCATGCAAGCTTTCCTGATGGATGCGGAGGGAATGGCGGAGGATGATCCCAGCGCCAATAACTGGGTGACGGAGGTCAGGAGCATCGCATACCGTATTGAAGATGCCATCGATGAATACATGATGCTCCAGGAAACCAAACATCAGAGCAGCAATTTTATCCAAAAAGCTGCTCGATCGGTGCACCACATGCCAGCACTAAGCCGACTGGCAAGGTCAATCAAAGACATCAAAGCTGAGGTAGTCGATGTAAATAGGAGGAGGGAGAGCTACAACTTCAAGAAATATCTAGCTGAACCGGGAGGCAGCAGCTCCAGCGGTAGGGGAGCAGCTGCAGCATATCCGTCACAGGTATCAAGCCTTTTTGCGGAAGACTGTGACCTTGTCGGTATAAATGATCGCAAGGCAGATCTGATCAAGCTGTTGGATCCAGACGGTGAATATAGCACATGTTCTGTCATTGCGGTGGTTGGGATGGGTGGCCTAGGCAAAACTACAGTCGCAAGGAGAATATACAAGGACGGAGTAGTGGCATCAAACTTCCCATTCCGTGCCTGGATCACTGTGTCCCAATCATACAGTCCCATCACTCTCCTAAGGGACATTTTGAGACAGTTCCGTGAAGCAGGCAAAACAATTATGAGAATCAACACGAGGGCGGAGCCTCACGAGGAACCTCAGGATACAGCTGACATCCCCACTCTGATCGACAAACTGAGGAACTTTTTGATTGACAAGAGGTAATCCTCTAACACTTTGCGAATAATAGGTAATGCATCTACAATTGAATTCATCTCTAAGTTCAGATCCATCTACAGGTATTTGGCCGTATTTGATGATGTTTGGAAGTTTGAGCTTTGGGACTACATAAAATCAGCTCTGCCTGATCAAGGAAATGGCAGCAAAATTATAATAACAACCCGGGATGAAAAGGTGGCTGAATCTTGGAAGAGATCC
>JAOVYX010000693.1:0-73344 GCA_035668315.1 Drosera spatulata
ACCCCTCTCCCTCCACCGCGGCCGCCCCTTTCCCCCTCCCTCTCCGCCGCCTCAAGCCCCCGAACTCCTACCCATCCCCATTCTCCGACGACCCACCAGAAGCCCCGGAGGACACATCCCACGGGGTCTCGAAATTCCACCAAATCCAACGCCAAGCCAACAAGGCCCGCCGCCTCCAAGAGGACGACTTCGAGAAACACAAGTCCGTCTACCTCGACGCCATCCGGGACCTCCACGACGCCCCCGACGACGACCCCGCCGCCCTTGACAGTGGTCGCGGGTACGAGGATGATGCCGAGTTCGGGGGCATCGATAGGGCCCTCGCGGTGAAGAGGAAGGAGTTCGTCAAGCAGGGCTTGTTGGCACCCAACCCACCTCCTAAAAAGGAGGACGAGGAGGAAGAGTTGGGGGATTTGGAGGAGATTGAGGCATTGGATGGGATCAGAGCCAATGCCAAGGCCGCGAGAGCAACTGACGATGATGAGGACGACGACGACGAGGATGATGATGATGAGGATGATGTGAAGGTTGGCGATGAGGATAAGGGTGGTGATGCGGATGATGCGGATGATGCTGATGATGATATTTTGTTGGGGTTGGAGGAGGAGAAGCTTAGGATAGTGGAGCCGAAATTCAAGATGACGTTGGCGGAGCTCCTGGACGAGTGCAAGGTGGTACCGGTTTCGGTATACGGTGACTTGGAGGTGGAGATCAGCGGGATTCAGCACGATTCGAGGTTGGTGAGTGCCGGGGATCTGTTCGTGTGCTGTTTCGTGAAGGAGGAGAATGGTGATAGTGGGAAGGTGTATTTGAGGGAGGCCGATAAGCGGGGCGCTGTGGCGGTTGTTACCAGCGTGGAGGTTGATATAGAGGAGAGTTTGGCTTGCAAGGCGTTGGTCATCTTGGAGGACACGAATGCTGCCTTGCCTAAGTTGGCTGCTTCGTTTTATAGGTACCCGACGAAGGATATGTCGGTTATTGGGGTCGCTGGTACGGATGGGAGGACTACGGTTCCGTATCTGATCAAGGGTATGTATGAAGCCATGGGATTGAGGACTGGGATGCTCAGCTCCGTGGCTTGCTATGTGCACGGAAATAACATGTTGGAGTCGACTGATAGCACCGGAATTGGATAGTGTTTCTGTTCAGAAGGTGATGGCGACGATGCTCCATAATGGGAGTGAAGCGGTCGTGATGGAGACTTCTGTGAGGGAGCTTTCTCTTGGGAGGTGTGAAGAGCTTGATTTCGATATTGCCATTTTCACTGATCTGATTGTGGATGGGGATGCTGACCCTGCTGCGTCCGAAGAACAGTATCAAGATGCATATGCAAAGTTATTCTCCAAGATGGTTGATCCTGAACGTCACCTTAAAGTTGTCAACATTGATGATCCCAATGCAGCTTTCTTTGTCGCTCAATATCAATGTGCCTGTTGTGACCTTTGCGATAGAGATCAAAAAGGCGGATGTTCATGCACTGAAGTTCGAGCTCTCTCTTTTTGAGACTATGGTCTTGGTGAATACTCCTCACGGGATACTAGAGATCTCGGCTGGCTTGCTAGGGAGGCATAATATTTACAACATTCTTGCAGCAGTTGCCGTGGGAATCGCAGTTGGGGCTCCGCTGGAAGAAATTGTCAGGGGGATTGAAGAGGTCGATGCCGTTCCTGGTAGGTGTGAGTTGATCGACGAAGAACAAACATTTGGGGTGGTTGTTGATCATGCAAAGACTCCTAGTGCTTTATCCAGGCTCCTTGATTCCATGAGGGAGCTGAAGCCCAAGAGAATTATTACTGGTAAACTTTCATGTTTCCCTCGTACTTCATCATTATTCAAATAGGAGTGCTATTGCCATCAATTTGAATACTAACTGAAAATGTGGACTATGAGTTTCAAATACTACTTGCGTCTGTATATTTGCAGTGGTTGGTTGTTGCGGTGAGCGAGAGCGAGGGAAGAGACCTTTGGTGACGAAAATTGCAACAGACAAAAGCGTGGTTACTTTGTTGACTTCAGATAATCCAGCACATGAAGATCCTCGTATTCCCATTTCACTTCTATTCTACATATATCACTATAAAATCCAAGTGCTCTGTATATGTGGTAAAATATGCTAGGCAATGTTGAAAACCATGAACAAGGTAAACATATAGAACTCTGAGCTATGCACCTTAAAAAACTTTGGTTTTTCAGTGGATATTTTGGACGATATGTTAGCTGGAGTGGGCTGGACAATGCAAGATTACTTGAAGCATGGACAAAATGATTATTACCCTCCTCTCAAAAATGGTCACAGACTTTTCTTGCACGATGTTAGATGGGGTTGCTGTGCGTGCTGCCGTTGCAATGGGCGAGGAGGGTGATATATAAGTAGCTAATAGCTTCTATCCTCATTTTCCATCTAGATAGCCTTTGCTTAGGCATTTTACTGTGGATAATTTGTTGATATATAACTGTTTAAATGCATGTTTCTTGGGCGTTCTCAAACTGCTTCCAGAAATGCTTGCTGTGGTGGTTTTCGTGTTGGTTCATGCATCATGCGTTTAAGCACGCTTTGCAGTGGCGGTCCAAATCCACTTGGACACAATGACCTAATGAGCGGAATCCTATCTATAGGCGACTTTGCATAAAATGATATAGTTTTACCTAGAAGACGGACTGAATGGGCAAGTCTATTCACCCCAGGTTTATGCAATGCACATCATAGGGATAGTAGCTGAGTGATCCCATGCCATTTTAAAATGAATGTATAAGCTGAAAAGTAGTCGTCTTGTAGGCTTTGTGTTGAAATATGGTTGGTAGTTTTTCTAGGTTATGATTCTCAAGCTTTCTTGTGAACAGGACGTGCTACTACTAGTTTTCTTACCGATTTCCGTAACCCTAGTTGTGGTCATCCAATGGTGCAGGTCATGACTGGGAAAGGCCACGATATGTATCACATTGAAGGTGATAAGCGAAATTTCCTTGATGATCGAGAAGAGTGCAGAGAGGCTCTACAGTCTGTCCATGAGCTTCACCGTGCTGGAATAGACACGAGCGAATTCCCATGGAGGTATGGCTACCATATATCAAATGAAAGCGTATCATGATATATCAGCATGTTTAACCAAATTCTGTACTGTTTTTCCAGATTACCGGTGAGTCACTGATATATAGCTACTACAAATACCTTGCAGCGAGCTTGATCTCGATGTCATGAGAATATACTGGTGTTCGGGGAGATCAGGATGGGGCTCAGTTCAAGCATGGTCATGCTCATCAGATTGGTGGGATTGATAAGGCGCAATTTGTCTATGCAGCAATTTGAAGGTATCATATTGCTTAAAGTATGCCCCTAATGTCATCATATCAGCATTATGTTGTATTGGATATATTCACGTACAAGCCAGCTAAGAGCAAGTCTTATGGGATAGGTATTTGGGTAGCCAAACTCATAATATAGCTATTGCTCATCAATTATGCACTCCAATGCATACATTTTTTGTTGCTATGTTTTACCTTTGGCCATTTGCATAGCCAAATATGGCTATGAAAATGCCTTTGGCATTTATGCCACAGCATCATCAACAAGATGAAATTGGCATAACATTCCAACAAATGCACATCCCAAAAGAAAAATGCATTAGATTTGCTAAAATTTAGCATAAAACCATTGGAGAAGAATTGCTAAATTTTAGCTTTTGAAATTATAGCAATGAATATGTAAAAATGGTTTGGTGCACTAACCAAGTCCTTTTCCCACTCTCCTCTGCATCCCATGTCCTAGAACAATGGCTTTCTTCTGAGAAACGTAACTTTTCCCTGAAGCTGATGAATGAATGGAAAGGAACATGATACCCTATTTGTGTTATAGAACAATGGCTTTCAGTTAAGTTTATATGATTACGAATGGTGGGCAATATAAATGGACACGAGTGGGCTTTACGAGGGCGGAAATGGCTATGTGACTAGGGCCTTATTGGTAGATGCGTTTTGTTTAACAATGGGGTAGAGGACTTGAATTACTTGTTTATCTGCTGTAGCTTTTCAAAGGAGGTTTTTATCTCTGCTTAGCAAGATCTAGTTGAAATAGAATTGTATGAGTCTTGAGGAATGGTGGAGATTGTCCGTGAAAGTTAGCGGAGGGAAAAAAAATGGAGGTATGGTGTTACAGAGGAGAAGGATGAGTATGCCGCTCATTCATGAGCTGTGGCGGGAAAGAAATTAAAGGGCCTTTCAGGGCAAACACCTCAACGACAGAACAAGGAATTCACTGAATTTTTTAACCAGATGTTGTTCAGCTGATGATTTGTATTGGGGTAAATGAAGAAGGCGGACTGGTTTGTACGTTACTTGTTTCTTTTGAGTAAAGTCCTCTAATGTTTCCAAAAAAACAAAAAAAAAAACAGAGTAGAGTACAGGAGTTGCAGAGATGAGAAGGGATTAAATATGGACGCAAGACGGAACTCTTTAAGACAAGTTGATAATGTGTTAGTTCGCCAACAAGTTGCTGTCCTCCGAAATGAGGAGATGTAGATTTTTTTATTTTTTTTGGTGATGAGGGTGTTCGGGTCAGCTCGACGCATCTCGATTAATCCCCGGGACAAGCTTTGATCGAAGTCAACGGACGTGGTCAACCTGGATTTTGAGATTAGTGGGATTCGAACCCAAGACCTTCAAG
This sequence comes from Drosera spatulata, assembly GCA_035668315.1. Lineage (NCBI taxonomy): Eukaryota > Viridiplantae > Streptophyta > Magnoliopsida > Caryophyllales > Droseraceae > Drosera > Drosera spatulata. The sequence continues at coordinate 4,661 of JAOVYX010000693.1, forward strand.
AAGGTTGAGTCGAATATCACTAGATCAACCCAGGTTGGTTGAGGAGATGTAGATTTAATACCACTAGTATTTAAGAAAATAAGACCTTGGGCATGTCTGTATCAGGGGTGCTTGTAAGACGATGTGGAACCATGTGTCGTAGGAAAAGCTGAAGAAGAGTAGAGCATTACCTAAGCAAAATCTTACTGTAGAAAGTATTCGACATTCTGAGTTTAGGATGGAACATGGTAGGCGCAGAGCGCTACCAAAGGTAAACCAAGTCCTGTAATGTCTTCTAGCATAAGGAATATGAATAATGAGTACCTTCACTTGATTCACCTAATAGGAATACAGGATCTAGTCGTACATAATTCGATAATTTACATGCTCTTTGGTTTAGCAACCGTTTGGTATGCATCTATGACTGATTAATTGGAACAGCATTTTGAGTGAGTAAGTTTCTTTCCCTTCACTCAATAGTGTCGACCCCAGCCTGGGTAGTTGTATACAACTGCTTTGCGATGTGAATCAGATCAAAGCAAACTATTTATCTTAATTCGTGAGCTTGATTGAAAATATGATAGTCTTGATAGAAGCTAACATGTCTCAGTATGTAGGCTGCAAAGACATGCACCATTCGCTGAACATTCGAAGGGCTGTACTCAGAAACCAGAGATAATTTTGCCACAAGATTTGAATGTAATGAGTTGAAATGCATTTGTAACATAGTACTAGTACTAGTATATAAGTAGTTCTGATTTCTTCATGTCGATTGTATTACATTGGTTGGATACCATACGCTTTTGTAAGGATAACAGTGAACAAAGTCAATTTTAGTTATGATCTGATCTTCCTACATCTGAAAATCAGCTTCGTCCATTTATATGTTCTCGTTGTTTATGTGCATTCATGTGGCTTGTCCTAGTTGAAGGATGATATGCGGATTGTGTTTTCTTTTCGGATTTCCTTGGGTGTCTATCGGCGTTGGACGACGCATGATTGTACACCATGGTGCATGAATTGGCTCGAAAGGTTTAACTTTACGTTAGCCAATTGTGCAAGGTAAACTATTCGGATTATCATGATCCAATGGGTTTCACAATTGATTGTACAGAGTGGATGAACAACAGTGGCCCGACGAAAAGTGCCCAAACAATTAAGGGATCGAATGAACACAAGAGTTACTTAGAAGTACGAACACACCGATGAACACAAATTATCTTCCGTCTAATTGATTACCATGTCCTCGGATGAATCAAGAAATTACAAAAACAAAAGAATCAGAATAATCTCAACCCTAATCACGGCCCTAATCATTAGAGCCGTAATCGTAGCCCTAATGAATCACGAGTATATGGTGATATGATACTCGCGATCGAGACCACATCGACGATCAAAACCTCATTCGACACCGACACTTCACCAACAATATTCCTCCTCGATGATCTCTCCTCACCGCCACCGCAAGATCTTCCTGGCCTCGTACTCAACCCTCCTCGTCACGGCCCGCTGCTTCTCACCCCTCATTCCGATGGCCTCAAGCCCCCTTCACCACGGCCGAGCACAACGCCCGCGAGTCCGATTTCTTGTTGACCAAGACGGTCTTGGTGGACGTCAAGACCTCTTTCTCGTCGAAGACGCAGTACGAAGATTCTCCTTCGACAAGATACTGCCTCTTGGCCTTGTGCTGCATCGTCATTATGAGGATCGAGGATGATGGGGTGGAGGGTATGAGTCGGCTGAGAACGACTTTGTAGCGGCTGTGAGCGAACTTGCAAGGAGATGACGACATCGTGAGTGAGTTCGCCGACGACGATGATGGAGAGAAATTGGAAGAGAGAAAGATTCTGGATGATTTTTGGAAAGTTTGGAAACAGAGGGAGCAAGTGATGGTTTCTGGGGAAGCAACGGCTATAAGTTTATAGGAACAAAAGGGAGGTGAGGTTGCTTGGGCGTGACGCACAATTGACTGTTGACTCTGGTCAATTGTTGGTTCCATTCTTTCCTTAAATATATTGCTAACTAGATTACACCTTAAAATACTGCTAATTAGTAATTGATAAGTTGATTAGTTGGGGTTACTCTGGATTGTATATGCCATTTTCATAGTCAATAGAGATTAATAGAAACTTTCCATAAGAATTATTCCATTAATATGTGGTAGCAAACAAATCCTATCCTTCTGTCCACATTAGCTTAATTGTTCAGACACGTAGTAAAATACTCCACACTTTCATAACGTTTGAAATCACAATAGAACAATACCCATAAACTAAGTACATGGGAAACATGGGTTAAAGAGATAAATGGCCTTCAAAATTTGTTCACTGACCTTGTTATGAAGCACGTACATGAAACAACATGCTACAAATGTGCAAGAATTTCAATCTTAAAAAACAAAAACAAAAAAACGACGTACAATCGATGTGCTGCACATGAACTTTATGCCCTCGACGTACACGTTACATGACATGGAGCTTCAGTAGTCAATACTAGTACTACGACAACGAAATGAGAATTTCGGCAACTTAATTCATCCGCATGCGCCTCAATCAAAAATCAAAGCTCTCCTCTACTACGCTCCATCCCCAGATAACCCAGCACAAGTCATTTCCCAGCAATGCATCAATCTCTCTTGCCATTAGTTGCACATGTATTCTAGCAGTTCACTCCGTGAGTAAAATACAAAGAATGTACTCACTGCAAACTGACCTGCATAACTTAATAACGCTCTGGCCAATGTGTCTGCCTCAGCTCCCCACCTAGCACCGATCACCTTGTGTGCCGATTGTCTTTCACAGCGTTGGGCGCAGTGTGGTAGAAAATGCCTAACAATCAAGCGTCCTCCAAGACTACAGCACAATGTGAATGAAGCATCCTACACTGATCAGTTTTGCAGCATGAATAAATAGATGAATCAAGAATAAACCAAATCTAATTGTGAAAATAAAGAATTCAAGTAACTCCTTACTTAAAGGCTCAATATCAATTTGCATAGAAGATAGATAAGGAGCTGATATATTTCTGCAACGAATCTTGAGATTTCATTCCTCCATGCCATGTGTGGAAGAACCTTAATAATGGTAAAACCAAGTTAAAATTGCTTTCGTAGTCAAACTGGGAGTTGCATCTCGTACATATAATGTGTTTGTATTTCTACCCAGGAAGCCAAAAGTTAAAATTGAGCTGTATGCCTGTGATCTAGAACACAATATTGTATGGGCAACCTAGTAAAAACTAGTACGAACTACTTTAAAAGTTGCAGAAGCCATCTTAGCTACGGTGATACCTATCTTGGTTACTGCAGCAACTGGCTTTGAAGTAACTACCGCTACCTGGGTACAGTAATAGCTTCTTGGCTGCTGTTTCATCTTGGGTTGTAAACTTATTTACTTTCGCATCATAGAAGCTTCATCTTTTCACTTCCAAGCATACAAGGCGATATTTTCTACACACTTTAAGTTGTGCACCACATTGAACTCCTAAAAGTCTAGGAGCTGTTCAATGCTTAAGTGCATACAAATCTTAAAGTCACTGAAAAAAGAAAAAAGAAAAAAAATAAGTACGTGCGACAAAAACCGTATGCAAGAGCACCACTTCATGAAATAGCCGAGCTCAAAGAAAGACTTGAAACAAAATAGAGTTATGCATGGTTCAACGACAAAGCTCACGTGTACCGTATGTAATGACCACAATTGTGTCACAAAAAAAGACTTATGGAGTGCTTAAGAGAAGAACAGGAAACTTGATTTCAAATTATTAACCACTATTTAAAGGAAAGAACAAAGACAGGCGAGAACCTTGTAGGTTACTTTCCAATATCCATTGTATATATGTACGGTTGCATGACAAGGGGAAAAAAAACTAAAATTAGTTACTTGTTTCTTGTGCATACCTGAAAAATTCAGAGCTTCATACTTGCAGGTGTATTTGGGTTACCTCCCCAACTCTAAATCTCTTCTTTCCAGAAGCCTTCCCATTATTCCCCGCACGATCTTGGCTTTGAAGCAAGAGCAGCGAAAATTTTAAAGACCACCACCAAATATACATGGATAACCCCAGGAAAAGTAGTGAATATTGGTTGCTTTTTCGCATACAAATTATACCTGGAACGAGATAGTATCTTCCCAATTTCAAGCAAAGCGTATCATGTGAGTCCAATCACAGAATCATAATAGCAAGCAACAGTTTTCAACTGAATATTGCCTGCGCTTGGGATTCGTGTTGAACGTGGACGTAGACAACTTTCACGACATTCAGTTTACACCTGCAGCAACATGACAATGAGATGAGCAAGCACTATCATTCCATCACCGATACAATTACGTAGTATTATCGAGACTATGCAGGCAAAAAGGGAATTACCAAGGCAACTGAAACTCATAACTTCAACACAGATAGTCTTCTGATCGACCCTCCAAATCTTGTCAGAATGTCAAGGTGTCATCCACGATACTTGCCAACATAGGCAAATCAGGAGCAACATAACAAGACCAACGGCATTGGAAGTCCATCACCTACTATGGCTCGTACAAGAATATTCCATGTAACCATTGTCGGAAGTATTCCCCTAGACAAAGCATCATCTAAAAATCTGAAGGCATCCCTTGCTCTGTTGCATGAAAAAAGCCCCTGAAAGATAATATTATATGATATTATATCTGGCTTCAAACCATTTCCTAAACTAGTTTCCCAAATCTCCGATGCTTTTTCACTGTCCCCTGATTTGTAGAAACCTTCCATGAGAGTGTTGTAGGTCACAAGATTTGGGGCACAACCCTGATGCCTCATGTTTAGATACAGCTGAAAAGCATCTTCTGGTTTGCCATCGGAGCAAAGACCGTGAATTATTATATTGTGCATGGTAACATCAGGCTTAAGACCTTTTCTGGGCACCTGTCTCCACAGATTAAGAGCCATGTCGACCTTCATGCTGTGGCAAAGTCCATCCATCAACATACTGTATGTAATCCTGTCAGGCTCTAGGCCTTTCTCCAACATTTCCTTCACAAGAGCATATGCTTCCGGGAATCTTTCTACCTTGCACAAACCGCGCAAAAGGATGTTGTATGTGACCAGAGTGGGACAACAACCCCTGGTTACCATGCCCTCGAAAATTTGGACAGCGCTCTCGATTCTACCAGCATTGATATATCCCTTAACAAATGCATTGCAAATATAAGGATTCATTTTGTGCCCATGATTTGACATCTGATCAAGCAGACAAACCGCCTCTTCTAATCTTCCTTCTTCACACAAGCAATTAATCACTGACGAATATGAATAAATATCAGGATTACCTCCACCTTCTGCCTCTTTTAAGACACACAAAGCCTTATTTACAAATCCATTCTTACACAAGCCATGAATCACGACACAACAAGTCCTAGGATCAGCATATCGATCTTTGTGAAGCAAGAGCTCCCAGACAGAAACTGCCTCATCCGCCTTACCGACTCGAAACAAACCCTTGATGAAAATATTGGAGCTTGCCACATTACAGAGATCATCTCTTCTCATTATCTCCCATAATCCATTAGCCTCCCTGATTTTCCCGGATTGGCAATACCCATTAAGCATAGCATTGCACGTAACCACATCAGGTGAAACCCCAGACTCCATCATTGATGAATACACCTTCTCAGCCTCCTCGACATTCCCTGCCTTACACAACCCATGTATCAAGCTACTATAAGTAAACAAATCGAGCTTCCTCTCGTTCCTCTCCATCCGACGCCACATCTCCAAACCCACGTCCACCTTCCCGCACTTGCACAACCTATTAATCATAACATTATAAGTCACCACATTAGGATAAACCTTCGAATCCCTCTCCAACCTACCCCAAACCTCCCACGCCTTCTCTGCCCTCCCGACCCTAAAATACCCGTCAATCAACATATTATAACACGCCACATCAGGACACACCCCTCTCTCCCGCATCCCCTCAAACACCTCCTCCGCATCCTCCATCCGGCCGCACTTCACATACCCGTCAATCACCGCCCCATAACTAAACACATCGGGCCGCAACCCTTTCTCCCACATTCCCTCAATCAACCCCCTCGCAACCTCAAACTTTTTCCTCCTACACGAAACCCTAACCAAAACATTACACGTCCCCAAATCCCACCTCACACCACTCATCTCCAAAAACCCGAAAACCTCCCCCGCCTCGCGCAATCTATCCTCCCTCACGAAACAACTCAACAACGTGTTGTAAGACCGAATCCCGGGCTCGCACCCGAAAACCTCCCTCATCGTTACCAAAACTTCCACCGCTTCCCTCAGCATGGAGTTCTTGGAGAATGCCTTGATGGCGCAAATGGATACCTGTTCGGGGCATCGGATTTTGTGGGTTTGGAGTGATTTGAGGATTCGAGGGAGGTGGTGGGAGATTAGGTGGGTTGGGGATGATGAGAGGCGGCGGAGGATGTGGTGGATGATTGAGGGTGTAAGGGTGTGGGTTGAGTAGAAGAGGGCGAGGGCGGCGGCGGCGGATTTGGTTGATTTGAGGAGTGTGAGGAGATCGTGGGGTGTGAGGGGTTTGGGGGGTGAGAGTTCCGCCATTGATGAGTGTTTGTTGTGGGGAATTGAGGATAGAAGGTAGTCACTCATTTGAAGTTAAGGGTTCTACTGAGTCGACTGGTCCCAGTTTGATTCGACTTAATTGGGTCCGATGAGCTAGTCGATCTAAACAAGGTTCTTGCGTTTGAGGTGTTCAAAATCATATATTCGTGAACAAGAGTGAGTTTGACTGGGTTTTAGGTTTTTGTTTTTGAATTTTAATAGGAGATGAGATGAAATAAATCGAAATAAAAAAAATGAAAACAAAATATGTGATCTTATATTATATTTGTGAGTTGAGAAAATTATGTTAGGATTATTATATTTTTTTTTGTCTATGAATTTAAAAGGATGAGAAATAACTCAATAAAATTATTTTTTTATCCTTATAAGTTTTGAGGCGTTGATAATTTTCCACTTTATTTCACTTTCACTTTTATCAGGAAACCCTTCAATTTAAAAAGTTATATAAGGGATATGAAATTGTCCAAACTTTATTTTCTAACATCTCCCCTCTCCCTCCACAAAACTGACGAACACACTTTCTTATAATATTCCCCTTATAATCCCTCCTCTTCCCCCTTTCTTCTCCATTTTATAATTCACAAACAGGTCTTAGTTCGAGCCGCGGGGTTTAGATTACAATGAGTGGAATATATCCTGTAATGCATACTAATTTTTCTGTTAAAGTAATGATAATTCGTTGTTGAATAATTTAATAAGAGCTTGACTTATGAAAAGGAATCAATTATCAATGAAAAAATTCTAACATTATATGTTGATCATGATTGATTCTGATGCAGGAATATTCAAGTTATTTTCTGTTATTTTTTATATTTTTGAAATTTAGTTATTTTTAGATTTTATTTCAGTTAAATTTTAATTAAGAAAACGAGAGAGAATCTAATAGTTAGAAAATTAGGTTTCCTATATTTATTGAACCCCACCGTGGGATTGTCGTCATATTCTCTATCTATCAATATAATGTTTCGTCTATATGGACCATTTTGTGTCGGTTTTCTGCAGGAAGTATGGATTGAAGGTAATTATTGACTTGCATGGAGCACCCGGCTCGCAAAATGGTTATGAAAACAGTGGCACAAAAGATGGAACAGTAGGCTGATGACAAACAGTGGACAACATACAACAAACACTCGAAGTCATAGAGTTTTTCATCGGTAGGTACCTATGTTTAGGTCGATGGGTAACTTTGATGGTGCTCCTGATAATTGGACCATTTTGTCACCATCACTTTAATCACGAGTAATGTCATAAAAGACACATTACGATCAAGTAGGAAGCTAGGATTGTTGCATCTTGCAGGTTACCTTATGCTTTAAATAAGTGCATATCGTGCTTCTAAATCGGGCATAGAACCTATGCGTTTCTATAGGAAATTCGTTTTCTTCGAGGCATCGCAAGATAAATCCAAGAAACTATGTAAGCGAGGGGTATCAATGCCAAAAATAAAATCACTTGAGTTTGTTATCTTGGATGATAATTAAGTGTTGTATACAATATCTGGTATGAACATGTTATGTATGTCTCTTGTTCTCAACTTATGGGTTTCTTGCAGATATGCAACTAATCCAGCTCTTCTCGGGATTGGGTTACTCAATGCCCCCGTATCACCTGATGTTTCATATGCTAACTTGATCGCATACTCTCAAGCTGCATATGAACTAGTGCGAAATTACAGCTCTGATGTCAGTGTGATAATGTCGCCCCGTGTGGGAGCAAGCCCATTCGAGCTCTCCAATGTGACGTCCGGAAAATCAAACGTTGTCATTGAACTTACATTCTATAGTGTCGACGATTCGGTAACATGACTGTCCAGCAAAACATAGACTACGTCTATCAGAACAGGTCGTCTGAGTTAGCTGCTCTTAATGCCGGTCCTGCGTTGGTCACCGTTGGTGAGTTACAAATTCATGTTCTCTACCTATAATGTCTATCTATTACACTAGTCCTGCCTTACCATTCGAATTGCCAAGTTCATATCAGGGCCTGATGAGGGGAATTATAATAGCTATATCACGTTTAGAAGAATTGTACAAAGTATGATACCGACAATTAATATATTTGGCATGCATGTACCAGATATTATCATTCCAGCATTATCATTCCAGCATTCCAAATGTAGCAGAAGTCTTTGAGATGTAAAATTAACAATGATGATATGATTTGAAAGCACTACTAACTTCCGAATATCACGCATATCACTACAACCACAACAAATTGCTTCAGAGTAATTCAGGCAAGATCCAAAAGCTGAAGGTATCCAGAGTACCGTTCAATGCAGTTTTCATTCTTCAGTAAAGTCTCTCAATAGTTTCAATCCCCAACAACGAAGTTGCACCAATCTCAAAAGGGTTAAATAGGTGAAAGTACATTACAGAATTCCAAAAAGCGGTCTTCTCTAACCAAAATGAAAAATGATGTATCACAGTACAATAATCTAGAAATATTCTTACATGAACCGACCTCTTCAAGCAATGGAGACTGACTACAGGAACTATGAAGCTTCAGAACGCATTCATGCCATCCTCACCTAGTGACCCGGAATGCCTGAGAAACCAAGAGATATAGGCAAAAGTAAAAGACATCAACAACACATCATTGAAGGTCGTGATTGCTTCAGATACACCTATATTAAATCGGGCTGCTATAAAATGGATTCGTTTGTTATGCAAGTTTCTTTATTATGATATCAAAAGACTCAAAACAGTGTACACGTACATATTTTGCTACCACCGTCTTATTCACAACATGGGGAGAAGAAGGTCTAACTGTACGTCAAACACGTAGGATTTGTATAACAAAGACATGTTAAGGTACAAATATATATCCTGAACCTTCCGCTGAGTTCAATTTTTCAACATAGTGGAATCCCTAATTAATAGTGAAAACGAAACACTGCAGAAGAACCTAGAAATTGTGTAGATATATGATCACTCAAAGGAAGAGAAAAATTGACGAACCTTAACTTGTTTAAGTAGCTTTTTAGCATTATCATCTTGATTGAAGTGATCTCGCACCGGCTGCAATTAAAAATGATCAGTCAATTGATGTGAACAAATCAACAACAAAAGACTCATCAACTTGTTATAAACATTGAAACATCACCTGCAATATCTTGTTCAATGCTTTAGCTAATGCTGGCTTGAGATCGCCAGGATGCAACTCCTCAGCTTCGTAATCAACAGCCAATTCATCAAAGCTAGTGTATATCCTGGAAAAAAGAACCACAAGCAGAGCAAAAGGTAAGACCAAATTGAAACAGATATGCAAGATCAATTCAATTATCTGAAAAACAAATCTCACTAGAGTCTAAAACAAGAGCTTTAATATAATATACTAAATTTACTGAAAGGAAGACATTTTGGTCAGAGAAAACAAAAGGCAAAAGGGATTAACGATTGTGTTGCATGACACACCAAAGGTTAGATGTGTCAAGATAAAAATTAAAAAAGATCCGACAACTATAATTAGTCCTTATCAAATCAATGGATCAGATTAATCTCTACTGACCCCTTTTTCTCATCTCTCATTCGAAACCCTAACGTCGGCGACCACTCATCCCTCATCGCCGGCCAGCAGCTTTGACATTCACCATAGCATCTCCATTCATCCATTGCAAATCTATCATTTGGAATTCGAAAAGGCTGAGTCGATCTCGATTCCGAAACCATATTCGATTTTTTTTGGTTTCCTTTTTCCAATTCGCTTCTAGGATTTCCTTTTCCCGAAATCGATTCTAGGGTTTTCTTCTTCCCCAAATCTTGCATCCCCTCAATAATTCCGAGAATCAGAGGGCAATGTCGTCGTCAGCCGATAATCGTCGGTTTCATCCAATCAATTCGGTTCGGGTGTTGGATTGATTTCATGTGGGATTAGCCTCAAAACCCAGATAATTAGGTTGATTAATTTGGTTCTTTAATTTAATTAGTACAACCATCGAATATATTTTAAATTTTCCATTGACACACCTAACCTTAGATGTGTCATGCAACACAATCGTTATTCCCAAAGTAAAAACCATCTGGACTGAGGTCTAGCATTCCTTGAGACCTGAATAAGCATAATCCCAAGTGAAACACGAAACCAAGGATTGAATGATCAAAAGAGAAGCATTGGACTTACTTATCTCCACCATTCTTTTCATTGCGTTCAACTTTGAATTCATTGAACCATGGAATTACAAGGTACTTCACATACTCCAAGCACGGATTCCCTTCAACAATCTTTGGAGGACAGTATGCTTTCTTTATCTTGACATTGACATCACTCTAGAATATCAAAGATAAATACCAAGTAAGACCCTATTCAACTAGAGAACATCAAATGGAAACAGAAGTCAGCATCTTTCAAAGAGATTTTCTTTTCAATCCTAGTCTTAATTCAACGAGATAGAGATAACTGAACCTTGATTCTTTTAAAACCATTGAGGATTTGAACAGCAAGTGACTTGATGTGGAGCTATGGGGAATAATATTCGTTCAACCACCATACCTCTTCATCTTCCATGAAGATAGAGGAAGTTGGATCACTTTTCGACATTTTCTCTTGGCCTTGCTGTAAACCAGGCAGCATATCTAAGAGATCAGCAAAACATGGGGAACATCAATGCTATTTTAAGCTAATACTGAACAATCAACAGCAGCATTTGCAGTTTGCATGCCGAGAAGAGTTCAGTCAAATACTTACGATGCGACAAAATGATAGGTTTATTCTTCCTCTTTATGTCGTCGCAGTATTCTCTAGCAAGAACATTCACTTTGCGTTGATCCATCCCCAATTGGCATATGTCCGCCTAAGAAGAACATTTGAAAGGTGTGATGGCGTGTAAGTATTATAAATACAAGCGGTACATATTTCATTCTAGTAGCTGTGGGATTCATCACTGACACAGAGCTATCATATTTCAAACTTGTGACCTCAAGTCACACCTGCTAACGCTAAAATAACATGTTGATCAACGGAATCTACGAAAGCATCAGCTTTTCGTGGAAGCTCCACAAATACTATATAACTTAAGGAATCAAACCCTCAAACTTAGTAACCATATGTACAACTGGAAAAACAAAATTTCGTATCGGGCACCTTGAGGAAAAAGATGTCAGCACATTGCATGCACGGGTAGAAGATCTGAGCTGCACTCAATTCATCTTCCTCACTCCGGCCCATAATCGTGACACATCTGCGAGTCCGAAAAAACTGTCTCATACAGGAGAGAAGCATGCGACCATGGATATGAATGAAAAAGAGCAATCAACTTCGCAAACCTCCGTATCCTTGGAAGCTTGTTCCTTCGAGCAATGTCCATCACAAGGGGCCAATACTCATGTGCTCTAGAATTAATTTCTTTGGAAGACCACAAAAATTCTACTTTTCCTCCATCTAAGTTCATACCGACAGATTTCCATATCTCGATCAAGTAATTCCCAACAACTTCGATTTTCTTCAAATCACCACCCATTTTATTGTTAAGCTGTGCAAACCAATCAGCAACCCATATCTTCACTCTGCAACCAGCAGATGTCAATTTGTTGACACTAATTGCCTTCATGACACCCTGGGCGATGTGCATTCGACCGGACGGCTCGAACCCGTCATAGCAAACAGGCTCGGCCTTGTGAGCCAAAAGGTTCATCAACTCATCATCCTGTATACATTCCTCCCCAATACTCCTGATTATCTTGAACCTCTCCTCCAAGCTCATCCTATTCCACAAACTCATTTCTAACAATCAATTAAAAAACACACCCACCAGAACACAAATCTCACAGCTCCAATCACACAAACCAAGGAACATTGACAACAAACACAAACCAGAACTTGTAAGAGAAAGATTATTACGGGGAATTATCATGGGATTGAGCGGGTTCCATTGAGAGTGATTGGATTCCCTCAACTGGGATCTCTTGATTCTCCTTGGTTTCTTGGTTTTCCTTCTCCATCGTTGTGAGCGGATAAAGAGAAATTTACTGCCACGGAGAGAAGATACAGCGGATTCCGGCGAATTTTGGCCGGAAACGAGAACAAGGTCAGCTACACGATCAAGAGCCGCCACAGATCGACGCCAGGGGAACGAGGAGAATATGCTAGGGTTTTGACGAGGTACTAGCGAATGAAACAAGTGATGAAAGACCATTCGCAAAAGTTACTATTTACGCATGTTCGGCAAAAATAATCGGGACTTTTTACCTCTTACGTTTCATTATAATTAAAATATTTATTTTATATATAAATTTAGAATTTTTTTAATTTTAATTTTCAATCACATAATCTCTTTATTTTTTAAATTTTTAATCACATAATTTTTTCTAAAAATAAAAACGTTACAAATTATTTGGACGGAGCCAAAATGAAAAAACGATATAATTATTTTGAGACGGAGATAGTATGTTGTATTCCCTCCGTTCTAAAAAAATTACTACAAGTATTAATTTGGATGTCCTAATTAAATTACAATATTATCATATTTAAAAAAAATTCCACAAAAATATCAAAAAATATATATTTTTTATATTATATCACATCAACTCATCTCATTATTTTTTTTCTCACTCCTCTTACTTACACAAGTCAAAAAACAAAATGGTCTTCACAACAAAAATCAACATACATATAAATTATCGTTCCAAGTAAATCTGTTATAATTCTGTTGGGACAGAGATAATAATATTCAATTTCGATTTGTGAATTGTAAGTAATGACTTTGTGAATTATATATATCATATGTGTGCATTGTAGTTTTGTGCATATGATCATAAAAATCGAAATTGATACTAAAATATAAGAAAACTTTCATTGATACTTTTGAAAAATTCATCCAAGTTATTTCCACTAAATAATTCAAAAATGGAATTTTTTTGAGAATAATATTATGAATTTTTTTAAAAAAAATAGCATGCTCACAAATTTATTTAGGAATCTAACAAGCTTTTACTATTCATGTGGGAGAAAGCGTAACAAGATTCGACGCATTTATGTTGATAAAAAAAGCATCTATCATATCTAACACTTTCTATTCAAAATAATATTTACAAAGAAAGTGTCAGGATACCAACACTTTTTCACCGAAACTGATTTGTAAGGAGATTTTATGAAGAAGCCGTAAGTGTTTCTAATGTTTTCTTTATATAATTATTTATGAGATATTTTCACACAGAAAGCATCAAGAATCATAACACTTTCTCACTGAAATTGATTTGTAAGTTGATCATACAATAAAAATGCCATGAATTGTTACAATTTTTTTTTGAATATTTTTTTTTTTGTGATTTTTCATTAAAAGTATTGGTAAACTGTTCTGAAAATTAGACTTCCATACCTTTTCATTGATATAAGACTTGTCTTTTAAAGCTTCCTATATAATTTTATATAAGATAACAAATTCATCTTTATAGATTAACATATCCATACATTTTAATTTATAACTTAAGATTCTCATCTCCGAATCATGATTTATTAAGTTTTATAGAAACTAAACATATGAGAATTCAATATATATTAATATAAAGGTTTATTAAAGAGTGTATAATTTTCCATAAAATATCTAATGAAGAGGATTGCTTTCTCTCAATGGTGGTAAAAATATCTCGAAACTTCAACAATTTTTTTAGATTTTTTGGTCTGAATTCAAACGCGCATAACTTTCTTATTTCTTAACCAAATTGGGTGATTCTTGATTCATTGGAAACTTCAGGAAGTCCTCTACAACGTTGTTTCAGGACTCATTTGCTGAATCAGGCTCTAACTAGAGTGAAAATACGTTCTAATGTCAAATGTCAAAACCTTTCAGAAACTTGTATGGTTGGTTTGCTAATTTTTCATGTTTTACCCAATCAATTCAATCGCAAATGATCTAAAACTTCATAAACATAACAATTATTTAGTTCTTGTCATGTTTTTTTCAGTTTTGGGCTTGTTTGATATATAAAATCATAGGTTTTCGGGTCTCACAAGCATAACTCGTTTTTAACACATAAACGGATTTCAACCATCCGTGGCTTGTTTTGCTTACTGTTTCTTTTGTTATTAGCTACAAATGGATTGTATGAGACTAAGCTATGAGAATAGCAGCGCTTACCGTTTTTTAAAATTGATTTTGAGCTTGTTTTGCTTTCCTTTGACGTGATTAGCTCGACTTCACTCTTCTTTATTTTGTGGCTCGTGTCCTCCTCTCCCGGTCTATTCTCCTTCCTTTGTTGATGATCCTCCTTTCATCTTTACCTTCTCTACCATCTTGTTGTGTTACTTGAGTAAAAAGAAAAACAAGAAGAAGAGAGAACAAGAGGAAAATGAAGAGGAGAGTAAGGGAGTCTTGGTGTTAATGTTGGGTGGAGAAGTGATGGGATTGGTAGTGGAGTGGGTGTAGTGGGCTTGATGGTGTAGTGGGTGTAGTGGGAGGAAAAGAGAGGGAAAAGAGAGTTGGTGAGGTAATTAAAAAAAAAATATCCCCGTTCCGTTTAATCGCAGGACCAGTTCATCCCACATCTCCCACAACCTTCAGTCAAATTTTACCACCACATTCAAAAAATCATGTTATTAATCCCCGTTCCATTTAATCGCAGGACCACTTCATCTCACATCTCCCACAACCTTCAGTCAAATTTTACCACCACGTTCGAAAAATCATGTTATTAATCCCCGTTCCGTTTAATCGCAGGATCAGTTCATCCCACATCTCCCACAACCTTTACTCAAATTTTACCACCACGTTCGAAAAAATATGGTGTAATTTGTGAGTGGTAAACATATTTAAAGTGTGTTTGTTTTATAGAGTGTACGAGTTTGTTCTTACTATATATTATATTCGCGATATATTTTGATTCTGACGAACTGATTTTCTAACACACACTGCTTGAAAAGTCCGAGCACAGTGTCCACAGGCTTTCACAGTTACCAGAATCTCTATTGGCCGATTAAGATCATTCCTCATTTCAGTAGATTGTATTCTCGTAAATGGATTCGCTACTCATATCAAACCGACTGTAAAATTTGCATTGAAGTGCTTTGAGAGTGTAAGTGTGGAGTTCAAGTCTGTTTGTTGACTCAAGGAGAATGCTCCAGGATCCCGGAGAGAAAGAGAGAGCAAACTCATTCTGTTCACGGTCCCAGAATCAGCACCAGCGGCAAGGAAGGCTATCGTGCGGCTCTTCGCCCTTCAACTAAAATCTTTGCAAGCGAGACTGCTGTGCCTGCTCTATGCCTTGGAGCTAAAATCACTCCTTGGCTTGTGACTTGTTTGCTCGTGCCAAGCTGTGTTTCAATTCGTAATAAGGCTTTTCAAGTAGAATCACTAGAGGGTATTTAAGAGCATACTGCAGAAACTGCTCCTCCCTCTAATCCTTGAAGTTCTCACAAAAATCAAACCCCTCTGCTGGCGAATTGTTTGCACCTGCTAAGCTGTGCTACATGTTTGTAGTGAGGTTCTTCAAGCGAAATCACTTTGGGTTGTTTAAAAACGCAGTGCAGTTACTGCTCCTTGCTCTAATCTTTAAGGTAGTCTTAAAAAATATAAAGTGCAGTTACTGCTCCTTGCTCTAATCTTTAAGGTAGTCTTAAAAAATATAAATCCTTGGTTCGTGAATTGTTTGCTCCTGCCACGCTCTGCTGCATCCGTGCTATGGTGTTTCAAGCAGAATTGTTTTTGTTGTTCTGTACTGTAGCAGTGTCGCTGAGTCGACATGCTGTTATCAACTGCACGCCTGTAATAATGAAGTGCAGTTATGGAAATCGGCAGATTAACTTCACAGTTATCAGCTTCATCACTATACCTTGTTACGTGTGGTCTGTTAATTACAAACACAAAACAATAACGAATACATAAAATAAATGAGAAGACAAAGGCGGCTCACGTCAGAAGAAGACAAAGGCAACTGCTGCGGATGATTCCTCACGAGCGCGGTTGCTGCGGATGATTTGAAGTCACAATCAACATACCTGCTCACCAGAAATCCTCAATATATGTTTATAGTCCAGACCTTACTGGTGCTTGCTTTTAGTTGACATTGCCGCATAGATTCCTTATGCTAATGATGCAGCTCATGGTCTTGCAACCTTGTTGTCTGCATATGATTTTGCAGTTAAGTGGCAGTGTTAATGTGTTATCCCCCAGTATCTCATGTACCTTTGCCTTTTGCTGCGTTCGTTCATTGTTTCTTACTTTCCCTTAATGTTTCATTCGCTACCATTCATGGACCCTTAGTGGATTACCATCCCCGTCATAAGCACGTAAAATGGAAAAAGAGAGGAGCAGAGCACATTGTACTCTCGTTTTTTGCATCATGCTCTACTTTCTGTAGCCTCTACCCGCAAGATCATGAGAACAGAATTTTAGACGCAAGCACATTGAAGGAAGCCAGAAAGAAAATTATAGCGAGTGAGTGTAACACAAATTGTTGTTATCCATTCCTTGTCTACTTGATGAACCTGATTAAACTCAAGAAACAGTGCTTGAACGACACAAGACTTGGCTCTCTAAGATAAAACACTAAACCAAATTCAACAGCGGGGCTCGACCCATGTAGCCGGAGTAGTCTTACTCATGGTCGTACACTCGGCCGTGGATTCACCTACATAAAGAGCTTCAACCCTATGCGTTGACAACTTAAAAACACCAGTATTGCGGCCTCCTTCAGCCACTGCAGTTGGAGTCTTATTGATCCACATGTTATCCGTGAAGTATATGCAATTTTTCTTGCACTCCGACCTCTGTGACACCTCTGCGAAGAATGACTCGTTATCCCCAAAGAACAACACTCGATTCCCCAAGCTCTTGACTTTCTGAAGACGGATCAAGTTGCCATTACGAAACATGAGCTTCCGCAGCCAAAATTTATACGTGGTGTGCTTGGTCCACTGGTAATCATGCGCCATTCCTCTACCAACCAGCATCAAGTTCCCATCCATCTCAACCAGATAGGAATGGATCTGTATATTGTAGAAGTCATGTTTTAAGCTCCTAACTAAGAGCAACGTCTGTGAGTCGACATTTGCATTCGTCTCCGGAGTAAACGAGAAAATCTGTATTGACTTATCAACTGCATAGACCTTCCCGTTGTAGAAAATCACGTCAAGCAAGTGCCAAGATGAAGAACAAACGATCTTACGCCAAGCTCGAAATCCCGGCCTCCAAATGGCTAGACGATTAAACCTACCATATATGATCGCAATCAAATAATCATCATTTTGTGAAGGACTTGAGGACAACACAAACTTATGAAGAAACGGGACGTACCCGTTAGAGTCCTTATCTGCACGCTTAATATACGGAACATTGATCTGACGGCCAGAGAATAGGTTAAAAGGGGTCAACGGCCCGTTCTCAGGCGCTGTCATCATCCACCCTTTCGACGAAACACACTTACCCCTCTCGTAACCCGAGGGAGTTTCATCCTAATGTACCTGCAACCACCAACACTAGACATCCTAACAAAGTTACGTGTCATATCATTCGGATCCTTAGGCTGATCATTCTCCGCCGCCAGCATCAACCACAGGACCTGATTCGAAGCAGTCCCACGATAAACTGCGTCCTTTTTTGCCGTCCACCAATGACGACACACGGACCGCATTGTCTTGAAATCATCGTACGTCGTTAGGTAGCCCGCGATGTTGGCAAGCGGACCGTCGGGAAGCGGAGCCCAATCTGCTGCTTTTGGTGTGAGTTTTCGCCTTCTTGGTCGTAGTTTCGATGGTCGTGTCGCCGCTACAGGGGTTTCCGCTTTCCTCTTCGGTCGAGTGCCTAACTATGATCTTGTGATCATCACCGTTGAGAAAAGGGATTGATTGTCTATATGTTTCAACAAATAGGGCTGATCGGAGAATTCATCAGCAAATGACGATTGAGTTTACTTGTACTACTTGTTATGGTTCTTCTGTGTTTCAATGTAGGGTTTTGATGTGAGAGGGTTCGTGATTATGTGGCTATATACGTATAAGTTTTGTTTGGTTAGTAAAATCAAAGGTCGAGATGTGCTTACTCACTGTCAAATGATTTTATTTTTTATTTTTTTGATAATGCAATGGTTTTATGTTTTTTTTAATATAATCATCATATTTTCCTTTCAAAAAATAAATAAATAAAATCATCATATTATTGTGGTTTTTTTTCTTTTGTGATTATGATGGGGTCATAGGCAAATATACTGTCAGTCTTTTGGATTATTAAATCTCGGTTGACTGCTAATGGAAGTGGAAAATTTACGAAACATTCTCTTTTTTCTCCTTGGAGATATGAGTAATTGGGATTTCGATCGAGATTTGCCTGGATATGAAAAGGATATTTGGTTTGCCATTCTGTAAATTGGATAATTATACACGAAGATCAAACTACCATAAAAACCATTGCATATGGAAGGTAAATTGTTGGTGTAGCAAAAATTACTCATTCCGTCTCAAATTAATTATCGTCGTCGCTAATTCGTCGTTGTCGTCAATTCGTCGTTCTCATTGTCGTCGATGGGTCATCGATTCATCGTTGTCGTCGGATTTAAAAATAATTGTTCGTGAAAATTAAATTTTAGATGAAATAATTGTATTTGGGAAAAGATTCTCACTCTTTATTAATTTTGAATTAAATTAATCATTTAATTTTTAAATTTTCTCCTGAAATAAACTGCATTCCGACCGATCCAATCAAAGAGTTTAGATAAAATGAAACAACTTAATCCATTTAGATTTTCATTTCACAAAAATATTATATTTTATTCTTTTTCAATATCATTCATGTGATCCAAAATCCAACATCAAGGATGGAGAAGCAATACAGCAAGCCTGCTATACTTTTCTTACGGCAGACGATACAGCTCCACAAAACTTTGGAATGGAATCCTTTGCCGTTGGGAGGGACAACTGTACATATGCACTTGGATTCGGACAGTTGATTTTTCGATCAACGGTTCAAATTTAATTGATAATTTAAGTGTTTTTTATTTTAATTGAAAATTTTATGATTATAATTTTTAATGAAAATGTATTTTTTAGATTTTATTTTTTCCGAATTATAATTTTTTTGATAGGATTTTTAATTTTTTTTTCCAATTTGTTAAATGCAATAAAAAAAAACCACTTGTGCTGTTGGTCTCATAACAGAGGACGATCCACCTCCCCAAAAGTTCTACGTGTTTAGGATAATCTTTTTCCTTCTTGCAGATTTCGAACATTGTTTTGTGATATTTGGTGAATATGGAGAATTCGGGTTGATGGGCTTTCAAGGGTTTGCTGGGTTTCTTGTTGCATAGTTGTTGAATTTTGCATAATCTTGAGAAATGAGGAAAACCCTTTTTTTTTTATTTGAGGCGAATTATTTGGTAATCTCTGTGTTTATTTGATCCCAAGATCAGCTTCTCATTCGGGTTGCTTCGATTCAGTATCTAGTTTGTCCAAGGAGGAAGAAAATCATGTTTTTGTTGAATTGTTTGTGTTTGTGAGAAATTGAAGAACAAGACAGGGTTGTTGTTGGATTCAGCGAGTGTCTTGTTATTGGGCAAATATGGTGAACACAATTGTTGCTCAATCTGTTCTTGGGCATAATCCACTCTGTGCTGGTTTCAATCCCATTTATGTTAGTCGGCTCCGGTCGATGAAACCCTTAAGCAGGAAACTCGCTTCTTCCTGGAACAAGCACAGAGTACGGCGAGTTGGTATTTGGGCATTGAAAAATGAAGCTTACGTGTACGAAGAGAAGGAGAATTGGCATAAGAGTTGGAATGACGGTGTTGATCACGATGATATGGATCGAGGGCATGACATTTGGCTGCCAGAGAACGAAGTCAATGAACCCTTTCTGCGTGATGGTTCGGGTGAGTTAGGAGTGATCTTGGAGTTGGAAGGTGTTATAGTTGAGTATAGTCCTGAGCTTGAAAATGAAGCGTGGATCCGTCTTTCCGGAGAGGAAGGGATAATGCCGCCACCTGCGTTTGTTTTGAAGAGGATTCAAGGGATGAAGAATGAGCATGCAATTTCTGAGGTTCTTTGTTGGTCTAGAAATCCTGTTGAAGTGAGAAGAATGGCTAGGAGGAAGGAAGAGATATA
Organism: Drosera spatulata; assembly: GCA_035668315.1. Taxonomy (NCBI): domain Eukaryota; kingdom Viridiplantae; phylum Streptophyta; class Magnoliopsida; order Caryophyllales; family Droseraceae; genus Drosera; species Drosera spatulata. The sequence continues at coordinate 25,253 of JAOVYX010000693.1, forward strand.
CCAGGACTTGGAAGACGGGAGTTACAGATTACGGTCTGGTTCTCCTGAATTTGTGAATATCCTCATGACTTATGAGATTCCTATGGCGTTGGTCTCCACTCGGCCTAGGGAAACAATGGAGATGGTTATTGGAGCCATTGGGTTTGAAGGGTACTTCCCAGTGATTGTTACTGCGGAGGATGTCGAAAGAGGGAGGCCTGATCCTGAGATGTTTCTGTATGCAGCTCAGTTTCTGGGTTCCATACCAGAGCGGTGTATAGTGTTTGGGAACTCGAATGAGACAGTACAAGCAGCCCATGATGTGCAGATGAAATGTGTTGCTGTGGCTAGCAAGCACCCGAGATACGAGCTTGGAGCTGCTGATGTGGTGGTGATGAGTCTAGATGAGCTCTCTGTCATTGATCTGAAGAATCTTGCGAGTACGAAGATGCTCGAGGTCCAGCCTAGCGACGTATAGTCGGAAGAAGAGGATAAAGACAGTAAGAAAGACTTCCATTCTTCTCCCTTCGCATTGTATTGGATTTTATGTCCTGGTTCGAATCTGTTGCTTGTTAGTAAATGTGATATGGCGGCTGTTGATCAACCATCGAACTAAGTAGTTCTGTTCTGTGTGTAAATATAAGAATGTTTAGAAGATACAAGGTTGCTTTCTGATCGATTCGATTCTCAAAAGATCATCTCTCTTTTTATACATGTGTGATATGCGGCCTCTACATTACCATCATCTGTACAGTAAGAAAGGTCATATACACTCGAAGCTACTTGTATAGTTGTGTGGACTTGCAATATGCATACAGCGCAGTGGGGGTTAAAGCGTCTAGTAGTAACCATATGATCTTGTTTCCTCTAGTAAAGTTATCACTGGTTTTTTTAGCTGACAGGAGCGGAACCTCTTGTAGCAGACATACAAACCTTGTGCACCAGACATTCGAACACGACTACCAGATCCACAGTTTTTCAAGATCAATACGCTTGAATAGAATTAGAAGTCCATATAGGAAGAACACCGGACATGAAGACTGTCTAGTTGAAATTTTTGAGGTTACCAACCATGAAAACTTAGCTTAACCTATCGAAATGAGAGATGGGCCAAGACAAAGGATTACCTTACAGTAGATGAATTTTGATTCTGAATCACTTCAAGTTATTTGGAGGTATCATTATATGGTTAATACAACGGAGGAGCTTACGTCTTCTGCTTTTGCTAAAAGGGTATTGAGTGATCCATCTCAAGGCCAGTCGATCTATACATCATAAGCATTGGTTTTAAGATTAGTCCGCAGAGGGTAAGTTACCATTTTATATCACTGACTAGGCCTTTGGCGATGAACTGTTGAAGTCATTAACAATCGTTGGAGTCTTCAGCCATTCTTTTTGTCATTCTTAGATCGATTTTGTTCTTGCTTGTTGTAGTACAACAACAACAATCCAGTTAATCTTGTCATGGGTTTGCTTGTATGTTTTTTTTGGGTTAAAATGCAACATATACAACTCCGTATGCCTCGTCAACTGACCTTAGTCACGAATACAACTTGCGGACAGTCGACGGTTTCAGCCATTGGCTTGACCGAGGCCACTGTAAAGTTAGTAAAACAAGGCTAGATGATGACACTGGTATCAAAATATTCTTTTCCCAACAAGAGACTATCATCAGTCAAAGCTGCTAAATGGCCCACGAATGTGCAGCTCTCGTTGTTTTTGGTCCTGTATATATCCTAACAAATCTTACAGCACAGCTGCTTTCTCTACCATGTGTGATCGCATGTGCTATGTTAACTCAATAATGGCTGGTCGGGCCGCTGTTACAATATTATCTGCAGATAATAGACTACAGTCTACGGTTATTAGTAGTAATGATTCTGGATTTATACATGAACTAATTTTGGGCTTAAAGATTGTGCGTCTTAGAATCTTAGACACGACCTGTATCAAATGTTACAATAATGAGTGAAATTAAAACAACACGAATAAAAGATTGAGATTTATGTAATAGAAATAAGTTTTTAATACGTAACCATTTATCTGTGTTGCTTTAATATCACCTATTATTAATCTCGGACACAGGTTTAGTCAAGACACACGCACACTATCTTTTTTTCTAATCTTTATATTCATGTTAGTTGAGAGAATACATTGGGAAACCGTCTAGAGTTGTGACAACAACAATGACTCGGATGCTTCTGTTATCGATAAGGTCTTGCAATGGTCCAAGCCTTAATCTTCTCTTTTACACGAAAGCGAGGTGCCCCCTTTGAGTAAACTATCGATTGTTGCATTCTCTTAATTTTGTATATAGTGTTTTGAATGTGTAAACTAGTTCTTCTACAACCAACTCAAGTAAATGTGGACAGTAGATATGAACATTGAACAAAAGATTATTGCTAACGAATGTATAAGATATCACCAACTATTCTTATGAGGTGAGATGTGCTTATACTAGAAAGGTGAGATGGAAGTTTTCAATTGTTGGTAGGAAAATAATAATGGCCCCACCAAACAAGTAGGATGCTAGCAGTGTATGAAGACGGTGAGGCCAGAGATGAGATATTTAACTGGTGAGTAATGGTATGAATCGTGGCTCTCATGATCCAATAATGTAAAGCTTTATGCCATTTTAATGGCAAGAAAATGAAGGGACCAAAGAGCGTAGCAAAGAGCCAAGCCTCTGGGAGGAGGAAAACAGCAAATGATTGCTTTTTTCTCTAGGTAGCAATAAAAACATGTCCAATGTAGTAATAGTTAAAAGTATAGCCAAAATCATAATATGGCAAATGACCTAAAATATTTTACTTCATTGCATCTAAATTTTCTTGTCAAATTTTTCATTTTGCCAAATTATGTGTCATTTTTATCAACACAAATGACTATACTATAATTTGGCATCCCAAAAAATTTGGAAAGAAGATCCCTACAATAATAAAAAAATAACTTTAATGAACTCTGTGTTTTCAACTTCTTTCATTGGTTTATTATCTTGGCAAATTAAAACATTTATTCCCTTGAATTGATGTTGTTATATTTTTGTAAATCAGCGCTTTTCATTGCCAAAATAAAGGATTGTCTTGGCAAATATAGTGTATCATTGGACTTGTTCTAATTAACTTGTGAACTATTATTTCATCCTGTTGGTTTTAGTACACTCCAGTAGGGGGTTTCCATAGTTGAAGTAATTTATTTTCGTTGTTACTTTTATGTTAAACCATATCTCATTGAGAAAAAGTTACTTTGCATTTTAACCCATAAAGACTTGATTTAGGAACGTGTATCATGATACAAGGTACGTCAAGAGATTAAAAAACATTATCAACATGACTTATTGAAGTACATGCATGCTGTAGAGGGTAGTATAGAACCTGTAAAAAGTATTGTATATTGACTATTTCATATAATAAGTTAAAAAATTTATATTATAAGTTAATGAATATGTATAATCGAATTTTTTTATGATTAAAATTTAATTTTATATATTCAATAATTTATAATATAAAGTTTTCAATTTACAATATAAATTTTTCAATCTATCGTTTATAGCAATCACTATATTGTCTTTTAGAACACCAACTTAATATCTGAATGATGACAGACAAATTTTTATGGAGTCCATCCTAAACCAAATTCCACGAGCCTCATTTACAACCCCATCTAAATGATACAAACTTGCCAACCCCTAATACAAATCTGCCAACCCAAACCACTCCAAGAAAATTGTCCATATCCCTCCTAACAAAATCATCTAAAAAGATCAACACTAATCCACCTCACAAAATCTTAAAAAAAGACACACCAGTTCATTTCACCGATGTTATTTGTTTGGACAGTTTAATTGGCATGGCCTCCCACCTCTCCTCCTATACCTCCTCCCCTTACATCCTCACATGAACACCATTATTTCTCCTACCAAAAAAACAAAAAACAAAAAACGAATCACCTCTCCTACAAAAACCCATCTCCATTCCCATTGCATTTCCTCCTCCTCCTCACATCTCCCTCATTCCTTTTTGATCACATTGTCATCAGAAAAACAAACTAGACATCAAGAAAATGAGGGAGATTCTCCACATCCAAGCGGGGCAATGCGGCAACCAGATAGGCGCCAAGTTCTGGGAAGTTGTCTGCAACGAGCACGGCATCGACTCCACCGGCAAGTACGTGGGCGACAAGGAGACGCAGCTGGAGCGCGTCAATGTGTATTACAACGAGGCGAGCGGTGGCAGGTACGTGCCCAGGGCGGTGCTCCTTGATCTTGAGCCCGGCACCATGGAGGCCCTCAGGACCGGACCCTACGGCCAGATCTTTAGGCCGGATAACTTCGTGCATGGACAGAATGGAGCTGGGAATAACTGGGCCAAAGGCCATTATACGGAGGGCGCGGAGCTGATTGATTCGGTTCTTGATGTTGTGAGGAGGGAGGCTGAGAACTGTGATTGCCTTCAAGGTATATGCTTGGTTGATTCTTGTTTCGATTTGGTTATGTTTATTATGTTTTGATGTTAAATTGTATGATGAGATCTGGAATATTGAGACGATGATCAAGATCATCAGGGTCCTGTTTTTGTGATCTGGTTTTGTTTGTTTGGCAATATTATGATTCTATGAATAAATGAATGAAATGGATGAATGTTGGTCAGATCCTATGATTCTGGATCAATATAGTTGATTGCGAATCTGGATCGAACTCGATCTGAAGATAGAGAGACGAAAGATTGAAGATGGTCCAAGTGAAATCCTATTGTTATTCTTATTCTTAGTCCTCTGTCATTAATATCATCATGTGCGATGCCTGTTAGATAAGCCGTTTGATAAGATCTAGGAACGAACGATAAGGCGTAGCAAAGATCCGATGGTTGATGATACGATTCCAAGAATGTCAATATGAACTTACATTCTGAATCTATGATGCCATTCTGATAGAGATTAAGCATTGACCAATGCCATATCCTATTGGTTTTTTTGTAGGCGATGGTGGGTAGCAATAGTTTAGTTGTTTCATAATCTGGTGGATGTTGAAAACATAGAAAGTGAAAGGTATGAGATGGGCGAAAATAACTTGCGTCTAATATATCTGATTGGGAACATGGAGTCATTGTAGAATCTCGTTTCAATTCGAGCTAAAGACAGAGAATGAGAGATTGGAGTAGGTCCAAGCGAAATTCTACTCTTATTCTTAACCCTTTGTCATAGGCATTGACACGCATAAGGATTACTATAATTGAAATGATGAAAGTCTATGGTAAGATCTACGACCAAAGTTCAGATGTAGTTAAAATCTGGATGTTTGATTATACGATTAAAGTAAACCTACGTTCTGAGTCCTCGAGTCCTTCTGACAGAGATTAACATTGGTAAATGCCATATCCTGTTTATATTTTGCAAATGCTGCGTGAAGCAATGGTTTAGGTGTTTCATGATCTGTGGGATCATGCAAACATGAAAAGAGATAGATCTGAGATGGCCAGATGGGCATTGTGAATGTCACCTAGGTATCAACCTATCTGATATTATGATTAAGAATGCAGTGCTGGCATCGTGGTCTTAGATACCTGGGCTCAATTCGTGATGAATGTTCCATGAATGATGTGATGTATAACGTGCAATAGCAAATTGGATGTGCTTTCTTTGACATGCTATGCACAATGAGATTAGTTTGACTCTTAGGAATGAAACATACTTTCGGTTGCAGGATTTCAAGTATGCCATTCGTTAGGAGGAGGAACCGGATCTGGGATGGGGACCCTACTCATATCGAAGATCAGGGAGGAATATCCGGACCGTATGATGATGACATTCTCTGTTTTCCCATCGCCTAAGGTGTCGGACACCGTGGTTGAGCCTTATAATGCCACTCTCTCTGTCCATCAGCTGGTTGAGAATGCAGATGAGTGCATGGTTCTTGACAATGAAGCTCTTTACGACATCTGCTTCCGTACTCTCAAGCTCACTAATCCCAGCTGTAAGTATTTTCCCATCATTTACATTTTACTACCTTTAGCCCTTGCAGCCGACATAGTGATAGAGTAATCACCATAGATCTGTGCTATCTCTGTGAGTTTGTATCGTTCATGCAAGAGTTGACTAAAGAATAATGCGCTGTAATCGCGGAATATTATTGTAGAAGTTCAGTTGCATTATCAAATCCATTGTTGCAGAAACTATCCATCGTAACAAGGTTTTTTGTTTGTGCTGCAGTTGGGGATCTGAACCACCTAATCTCAGCCACGATGAGTGGAGTAACATGCTGTCTCCGATTCCCAGGACAGCTGAACTCTGATCTCAGGAAGCTAGCCGTGAACCTGATCCCCTTCCCTCGTCTTCACTTCTTCATGGTCGGGTTTGCACCTCTTACCTCGCGTCACTCTCAGCAGTACCGTGCCCTCTCCATCCCGGAGCTCACCCAACAAATGTGGGATGCGAAGAACATGATGTGTGCTGCTGACCCTCGCCACGGCCGCTACCTCACCGCCTCAGCCATGTTCAGGGGCAAGATGAGCACCAAAGAGGTCGATGAGCAGATGATCAACGTTCAGAACAAGAACTCTTCCTACTTCGTTGAGTGGATCCCAAACAACGTCAAGTCGAGCGTCTGTGACATCCCACCAACGGGACTATCCATGTCGTCGACCTTCATGGGCAACTCTACATCCATTCAGGAGATGTTCAGGCGTGTTTCTGAGCAGTTCACTGTCATGTTCAGGAGGAAGGCCTTCTTGCATTGGTATACAGGTGAAGGTATGGATGAGATGGAGTTCACGGAGGCTGAGAGTAACATGAATGACTTGGTTTCGGAGTATCAGCAGTATCAAGAGGCTGTGGCAGATTACGAGGAGGAGTACGAGGATGAAGAGGTCGCTGAGAACTGAACTTAGGTGATCGTTCGGACCGCTGCTTTCAGATTGGGAAATATGTGTGTTGATCTGTAAACTTTTATGTATCATCATTCTGGGTCTGTATACATATTGATGGTTAATAAAGTGAAATTATTTTTTGTAATGTTGTTGGAAATCATATACATATTGTTACCAATATTAATGTATTTATTCATGTTTTTCTGCTTGATGAACTGATTTTTATTTTAAACTAACTTGAGCGGACTAACTGGGTTACTGAAGAAACAAAGAAGGCTAAACACTAGATTTCTGATTTCATCTTCTTCTCTTAAACTTGTCTACATGTGAACTTGTCGGCTTTCCTGCGGTCCTCCGTCTTTGTAGCATGTATAAAACAGAACCAGCAGAGCTTACAAGTGTTACTAGCTCATTTGTTTATCTATACAAGCATAACATTACGCAAAAACTTGGCTCAATAATTAATCAGTATACTGGAGCCAAACTTGACACAGAACTTGGCTTATTGAGGAAACAGCCGGAACCAACCGTTCTCTCTAAACCATGTGGCGCGGCGTATTCTTGTTCATAAATCATACTCCCTCAATATAAAAACTAAGACATTTTCACCTTTTTCACTATTCAACATGTATCTTGAAACTTTTTTGGGAGATTTCAAATCCTAGACACATTATTAGAGAAAAAAGTTACTAATGACTAAATCGTTTATCATCCTTCTTGACAATAGTTATAGTTTACATGCGAGTTAAATACTGTGGTAAATCAATTCCATGACTACTGAAAACGTTCGTTGAAGCAAGTTGGAACCCTTGTTCCCTCGTACATACCTACCGAGAGTTTATCAGAATCGGACCATCAAGACAGTCTAACCGATTGAACTCTGATGTGGAATCTTTGTCGAGTCAATTCGATTAAAAAAATTGGATTTTTGTCAAACCAGACCAAAACAGATCAAATTCAAGTAAAAAACCCAATGGTTAAACCAATTGTACCATAGCTGAAAAAAATATATTAAAAAATTATATCGACAACCATCCCAAATATAACAAACACCATCTACAACTTTCTCAAATTCACCAAATTCCATCAACAATCATCCATGATCTCCATCCAATACAAGATCAATCATAGAAAACGAAATCCAACACAATCGATTAGAGGATATATACCTAAAGCACATCAATGTTTGAAGGAGAAATGTGCAAACTCTACCACCAAACATCTAAGGTCTAACTTTACATTTCAATAACTCTAAAGCTATCCTATAATGAAAAATAAGAGCATCATCCACGGTCCATTCACAAGATATAATCAATGAACTTCAATACATACACTCCACAATCATCATCATTGATTGCTGCAGCCTTTCATTGAATGAATAAAACTCTATCGGTGTATTCGGGAAGCCTTTATGAGACGCCTAAGACCGAAGCAAATGAGGGCAATATTTCATCTCCAAAACATAAGGCTATGTTAGCAAGATAATTGAATTTGATAATTTGAATGAAATGAAAATGTATAGGTACGAGTTGCTTACAAAAAAATACACAACCTTGGCGAATAGATTGGCGAGGGGTATATAAGACTGGTCTTATAGAGAAATTTAGAGGTTATGAGTATGGACAATGAATCTTTATTGATGTAACACACAAAGTATTACAACACGATTTTGCACACTTAGTGCTTCACTACACAACTCACTTCTCAACACCTAACAACTCAATGACACACTACACAAGTTGGACACAACACTTTGAAAGACTCTTGTGATTATGATAGGAGACTTTTGTTTGGTGGATGACTTGTTTGCTTGATTGGATGATAAAGTGAGAAGACCTTGGACCCTTTTTATAGTAGAGGATGAAAGTGTGTAGAATGTAGAAAGGATGTAAAAGATGTAGGAGATATTTTGGGAGAAGAATCTAGATAAGGAAAGGGATGGAGAACAATGAAGAATTTTAGATGTCTCTAGAATTGTTCATCTTTTGAGCCATACATATTGAGCTCAAGGATTGATTTTGGGGTTGAGTTTTTTTTGGGTTGGTGTTGGGCCTTCAACACTCCCCCTCAACACCGACCCCTCTTGCTTCCATCCCCAGAAGCCGACGGAACTCTTCGAACTTCACTTGGTTGAGTCCTTTGGTGAAGATATTTGCTATTTGATCCTTCGTGTTAATTGGCTTCATCTCCACCTCCTCTTGTAGCACTTTCTCCCTGAGAAAGTGATGATGAACTTCCACATGCTTAGTCCTAGCATGGAAGATTGGATTTTCTGTCAAGCGTATTGTCGATAGGTTATCACAATATAATGATACTGCATAGTCGATTGGCTGATGGAGGTCTTCAAGTAGTTGTGTCAGCCATATACTCTCTTGAGCTGCCATAGCACCGCCCCTATACTTAGCCTCTGTTGTGGATAGTGATACAGTTGGTTGCCTCTTACTACACCAAGTGATTGCTCCAGATCCAAGACTGAATGTATAGCCTGTTGTTGATCTTCTTGTGTCTGGATCTCCAGCATGGTCAGCATCATAGTGACCGACTAATGTGCCATTACTTCTATTTTTATATGAAAGACCAAGATCAACAGTATTCTTGACGTACCTGAGTATATGTCTCACTGCTTCTAAGTGAGGTTTCCTTGGAGTTTGCATGTATCGACTCACAACTCCAAAAACAAAGGATATGTCCGGCCGAGACATGGTTAGGTAGATTAAACTATCCACTAGATGTCGATACATGGTTGGATCCTTCAACTCCTCGCCTTCATATGCACACAACTTAGGTCTTTCCTCCATTGGCGTAACAATGGGCTTACAGTTGAGCATTCCAAATCTCTGCAAGAGATCCTTAGCATATTTTTGCTGGCACAAGAATATATCTTATTTGCTTCGATCGATCTCGAGGTCGAGGAAGTGCTTAAGCTCTCCAAGTTCCTTCATCTGAAATCTAACTAAAAATTCCTCCTTGTCCTCTTGATTTCTTCTTCATTATCTCCGATGATGATTAGGTCATCCACGTACACGAGCACCACCGATGTCCTCCCATTGGTATTCTTTACGAAGAGACTGGAGTCTGCAGGAGTAATAGAATACCCACATTGAAGGGGGAACTCTGTTATTTTGCCGTATCATACCCTCGAAGCCTGCTTTAACCCGTAGAGTGCCTTCTTGAGTTTGCACACGTACTCTGGATGATCTATGCATTCAAACCCCTTGGGTTGCTCCATGTAGATGGCTTGATCTAGCTCTCCATGTAGGAATACATTCTTCACATTCATCTGTCAAAGTTTCCTTTCTTTCATGATAGCTAGAGAGATCAGGACTCTTACTATACTGATTTTTGTCACTGGACTGAAGGTTTCTTTGTAGTCTTGTCCATATTGTTGTGAGAACCCTTGAGCAACAAATCGGGCCTTGTATCTCTCTATAGACCCATCAGGCTTAGTCTTCACCTTGTAGACCCATTTATTTGAGATGGGCTTCACATCCTTGGGCTTTGGCACTAACTCCCACGTCTGGTTCTCCTTCAAGGCCTTATACTCTTCCTCCATGGCCTTGATCCATTCTTTACTCCTTGATGCCTCTTTATATGTTGATGGCTCTTTAGTATCTTCATTTGTTGCAACTGCTGCATTCGCATACTTTGTATTTGGTTTCTTCTCCCTCTTTGATCTTCGCAGTTGCTGGTCTGGGTGTACTTCAATCTCTATTTGTGCTGGTCGTTCCTCTTCTGTCATCTTGTGCTTCTGAATAGTTTTCTTGTACATTCCTGTTTTCCATGGACTTTTCGAGTGCATAGATGATTCAGGCAAGGCTTCATCACCCCTAACATCTTCCTGCTCATCCATCTTTTCTTAACTTTGTTTTCTAACTCTTCAGAATCTGAAAACACCACCTCTTCTGTCGATGACCATGATGAAGCTACGTCGAAAATCACATTTCTTGAAGTATAGTAGCGACCTGTTGTAGGGTCACAACACCTCCATCCCTTCCTTGCATCATCATATCCGGCAAAGATGCACCGAATTGCCTTTTTGTCGAATTTACTTCGTAAGTGATAAGAGATGAACACATAGCATACGCATCCGAACACGCGGAAGTGATTGACCATGGGTTTTATATTCCATAGCTTCTCAAAAGGTGAGACGAACTTCAATTTTGCTTGAGGTAGCTTGTTAATCACGTGCGCCACCATTTTCATGCACACTACCCAAAACCGTGGGGGCATGTTCTTTGAATGCATTAGACTCCGATAAATCTTTGTCAAATGTCGGTTCTTCCTCTAAGCAATGCCATTCTGCTGAGGTGTACTAAGACATGTCAATTGACGCCTGATCCTGTGCTCCTTCAAGAATGCTGAGAATACTTGTGATGTGCATTCTCCTCCATTGTCAGTACGCACACAACGTACCTTTTTCTCAAGTTCATCTCAACCTTTCAATAAATTCCTTGAACTTTTCGATAACTTCAGAATTTTTTTTTTTTTAGAAAATATACCCACACGTACCTTGAGAAGTGGTCAATAAAAGTCACCATGTACTTTGCCCCGCTGATAGAGGGATACTTCACTGGTCCAAACACATCTGAGTGGATAAGCTCCAATGGCTCCTTTGCTCGAAACTTTGAATCTTCATATGGGAGTTGATGAACCTTTCCACACTGACAGTCAGCACATATAGTATCACTATTGATATTAAGATGAGGGAGACCCTTCACCATTGACTTCTTCATCATAATCTCCAATTTGTGATAGCTCACGTGCCCAAACCTTGCGTGCCATAAGTCAGCTGTTTCATTCTTCAGAGTCTTATCTATATATGCCGATTCAGCAGACATCACGTAGATAGACTTCAGTCTCTGTCCCTCCATGATCGGTGTACCCGATAGCTTCATGTTTTGGTACACCTTGACATCTTGTGGCACAAACACCACATATTTTCCAGAAGATGTCAATTGGGACACAGACAACAAATTCTTCATCATACCTGACACGTGATACACGTTTTGTAGCTGTAATTTATTGTTGCTGGATTGCGGCATGATCACTGTTTTTCCAACATGACTGATCGAAAGTCTTGAATTGTTTGCAGTAATCACGACTTGTCTCCTCTTGTACTCAGTCATGTTTTGCAGCTTTTTTTCATCCCCAGTTATATGATTGGAGCAACTCGAGTCAACAATCCAATCCTTATTATAGTTTATTGCTCTTGGGCTTGATGATGCTGAAAACGCAGCCTCCTCTGTGGTTTCATAGGATGCAAGAACATTCCATTCTTCCTCGTTGCTACCATCATGGTGAGTATGGGTCAGCATGTTCCCTTCAACATCTTTCTCCTTAAACCAGCAGTCACGTGCCATGTGATCTTTCTTGCCACAATTATAACACTTAAAGTTTTTCCTATGGGTGTTTTTCGGTGACTGCTCTCTTCTATCTCGAGTTTGCTTTGCACCCCCTGAATGTGTACTCTTCTATTGATGTCTCTACATTATTTCTCTGTTTCTCACTAAAGAGTGCTTCCTCTTCACTCTTTATGGAAATACCTGTCATTTGTTTAACCAGAGTTTCTTGGTTGGCCAGCAGACTCTCCAAATCTGTGATAGATGGTGGAGTAGGCCACCCTTGTATAGCCATTACAAAGACGGCATATTCTGGCCTCAGTCCATGGATGATTATCCTTCTCATTCTGGACTCACTAATCTTGGACTCTGGGTCTAACTGAGATATATCCCGACATGAATTTTTTATTTTAGTGAAGTATTGGTTGATAGACATACCTCCTTACTTGGTAGACATTAACTCGTTCTCCAAGATTTGGAGTCTAGCATCATGCTTCTGCGAGAAGAGCGACTTGAATGTGTCTCATATCTTCTTTGGAACATCTGCTTCACGTATGTGCTCAATCAACTCTTTCTCAATGGTTGCCTTAGCACATATATAGCCTTCCCAACTTTGATCTTTCACTTCATATATGCATCGGCATTCTCTGTAGAGGGTGGTGTAATCTCATTACCACTCACAATCTCCTAAAGATCTTGTCCTTGCAAATAGGATTCTATGCATGTACTTCAATTACTGTAATTGTTCTCATTGAGCTTCTCCACACCTCCGGCTGTGCTTGAAAGATCCGCCATGACTCCTTAGTCTCAAACTAATCGGACCGAAAATCTTACACCAAGCTACCAACCTGGTTCTGATACCAATTGTAGAGAAATTTAGAGGATATGAGTATGAACAATGAATCTTTATTGATGTAACACACAAAATATTACAACACGACTTTGCACACTTAGTGCTTCACTACACAACTCACTCCTCAACACCTAACAACTCAATGACACACTACACAAGTTGGACACAACACTTTGGAAGACTCTTGTGATTATGGTAGGAGACTTTTGTTTGGTGGATGACTTGCTTGCTTGATTGGATGATAAGGTGAGAAGGCCTTGGACCCTTTTTATAGTAGAGGATGAAAGTGTGTAGAATGTGGGAAGGATGTAAAAGATATAGGAGATATTTTGGGAGAAGAATCTAGATAAGGAAAGGGATGAAAAAGAGTGAAGAATTCTAGATGTCTCTAGAATTGTTCACCTTCTTTGAACCATACATGTTGGGCTTAAGGATTGATCATGGGTTTGATTCTTCTTTGGGTTGGTGTTGGACCTTCAACAGGTCTCGGTTAAGAGGATCCATAATGACAACTTTCCAATGCTCCACATATAATATGAACAATACGAAATGATTGTCCGATACATGTGTGGAGATGAAGACGACTTTCTTGTTCGTGAGTGGTACTCGGTCTCCATTATCCATGAAAAGCCAAGGACCTGTCATCTCGACCTTAAGGAACTCTTAATTCTTTCTCTTCCTCCTTAACCATGCCTCGGCAGTTTTCTTAATGGTCGGTTAGAAATACACGAGAAGATTATAACTATTGGGATCCCACGTCAATTCTCGAGTGAGCAAGAGGTGTATATAAGGGTCAATATGATGACGTTGTACAAACATACCTCGGGTCAAAAGGATTGGAAAACCTCATAAATGGCCATATAATTCATTCCGCTTCTCCTCATTAACATTTTCACACAATTGGTCATTCGCTCGTGACCAAATTTCAAATTGTCGGTTCAACTTGTCTTGATAAACCGGCATTTTGGTGCACTGCTTGGGACCCCGTCTCTCTTTTGGAACTGATTGCGGAACCGTCTCGACATGAAATGCCTCGTCCCATGACCCCATTGGACTCCATGTAATCTCTTCGGGAAGATCGGTTGAGTCGCGCGCTTTGCTGTTTGATCCTCTTCTTGTGCAACCTCTCCATCCGTATGCATCTTCCCCAAATAAGCCACCATGAAACCACATGTTTCTTTCCCCGATCAATGCCAAAATGTGATTGGGCAGAGGAACATCGACGTTCCTTATCGTCGTCAAAATTTCATGTTGACTCTTCATCTGCAAGAAAAATTGGATCGATCCCATAGCTTTTCTATTCGTGATAATATTATTGAAATAAATTCATATAAAAATCTTCAATGCCTAATATTGTTCCAATAGAGACCTCGATTACTATTTTGGTCTCATGTTGGAATTGAAAGTCTTATATACTGGTTGAAAAAGGCGTTCATCCCCTCGCTTCTCGAGGTGGTCGCCATTGCTGCTGTAAAAAAATCTTTTGGAGTATACTAAAGTATTCCATTTTTTCTTTACCGAGAACAGAAATTGAAGCCAATTATGATCTAACAAACAATAGTTGTGAAGCAAATGTTCCTATCGAATCCCAAACTCATTAATGGGCAAAGACTTGAGGACACAAACGTTAAAATTGTGTTTAAACGTATTTGGATACCTGATGCATGGCGCAACCTCTCTGGATATTTGAATCTAATATGCTGCCTGCATACAGCATGGTGTGAATCCGAGATTAATCGAGCAATTGTAAACCCCATGGCTCTATCCAGATCTGTGATTATTGTCTTCAAAGATCCATAATTAATTACTTCTAACCACGTTTGAAACAACCCACTTGAAATTCTTCTGTCTCATGCAAACCCAAACATTATCGAGTGATAATGATGATATCTAAGGTATTGAATACTTGTTTGTTTGATAAGTGATATCTAAGGTAACCACGTCAGTGAAGCATATGCCATCCTCGAGCGTGAATCTATCAAAACAATTGTGTCGATCCTGTTTTCTGTGTCTGTCTTGTATCAATAAAACAAGTTCCCTATACCTTCATTGTGTCGATCCACATCGCTTTCAGAATCGAGCGTGAACGATCGCCTAACATAAGTTTAGAAGTCCATAATCTATCAAAAACATATTTGATTCAATACATACATCAACAACTAGAAAAGTGACGAGAAAAATATGAAAACAATCTACACTGGGTAAACTTTCACATGTGACAATCGAACTTGCACAAGATGCTACTTGAGACATAACACGTTGATCCGTTGTACTGTACAAAAATCAAAGCCAGTGCCACACATATTTCCTATTGGACGCTCAAAGTTAAAACCGATCCTATTCACATATTCAATATATCCACTTATTTGCTCGCATTGTCGTTCAAGGTTCTTCTTTCCATTTCAAGTAAAAATCACACAGGTAGTAAGACCAAACCATTGAGTTATATCAGCATGACCGGAGAAAAACCAGTAGGTAATGCTTACTCTAAAGTGGTCCTCAATGCAGACTCACTTCGACGATGTTTGTTACCGATTCTTGGGGCACGATGCACTTTGTTCACACTTTTAAGGTCAAGTCACCAAAAGACAGAAGTTTGCTGAGTTAGCCCATGGCATTCCTCTCTTCTTCGAGCGCAATGCCTTCCTTGAGTGCGAGCTCCGCCTGTTTCTGTCTCCCCAGTGCAGACAGAGCAACAGCTTGTAGATAAGAGGCGACATGCCAAGTAGGGAAGACAACTTGAGCTTGCATAGCATCATTGAGGGCTTCCTCTAGCATGCCAATCATGAGATAAGAGAGACTACGGCGCGCATAAACAGTCGGAGAAACCATGGTGCCAGCGATGAGGAACTGAAATTTCAAACAAAGCAACTTTCAGTACAATGTCAGACGATCAACCGGAATATGGCCTAGAATGCCAATCCTATACCTAATGAGTCCTTCTCAGCTTCAGATGCTTGCTAATAGCACAGTTCATGTAACGCCACAACCTTTACCTAAGGATTAGTTATTAAGATTATTTGGGGTATTACTGTTCATAAAACCAAGAAACGGCGACGCTTGTATAGATGGGACAGACGTAGTTATGCAGCATATATCCCAAGAAGAAGAGAGACGTCCTGGTCAGAGGACAACATTCAGCCAGCTGTGACTTCAGATTATGTTGATTCATCAAGGCCAATACACAAAAAAACAAAGGATATACTCGGAAAACACTATTATACAGAAATGAAGTTCCATACTTATAAAGGCATGCAGAGTGTCCAGTACCTGTAGCGCATCAAAAAGATAGGACGGAAGGGAAACAAACAGGTTTATATCTCTAATGGGCTAGAGAGCATGAATTGTGTAATAGACTAAAGTCCATGACCTGCTATGTACTGAAATAAATGACAGGTACCGAGATTTGAGCTTGTGACCAGGATGCTCAATATGCTAACACCAAACTGAGGACAACTTTCAAGGCTGGCTTTGTAAGTTCATAAAAATGACGATGGCAGAGGATGTAGTACAAATGAAAAATTAATGGATCTCAGTAGAACTTCTGAATATTTAAATGAACAAACAAGGGCCACCTTTAATTCCCACTTATTCTACAACATTCGTGTCACTGCAAAAAATTCAACTTATGTGCACGTGAAAAAAAGCATATATCATTGAACGCCTAGAATTGGCTCATATCTTAACATCCTAACTGTGGGAAGCCCAACCGGATTGAATCTTGAATTGCACATAGTCCCCTATCTCATTGTAAGGAGTAAAGATCAATGATCCAATCTACTATACCAAAAGATCAAGCTTGCAATATGAGGCCAGGATACTTTCTCTTCTGTATAGACTCTACTAGCAAATTTTGTACTATCACAATAAGCAACATGATTTAAGGTTTGAAGTAGATCAATCGAAAGCACCGACCTGTGTATAGCAATCAACTGCATCATCAAAATTCTTTTGTCTGAAAGCAGCATCCCCTTTTTTCTTCGAGCCTAGTATGTCCTTCATCTGATTGGTCCACATCTGGAAAGAGAGCTGCATTCCAAAAGATCATAGCAAACTTTCAGTTCAAAGATACATTGGAGACGGGAAAAAATTGCAGCCCCGTGTTTCAGATAACCAAGACATGTAGGATGCATTTGGAAATATACGAAAGCATCCAGTATTATTAGTAAATGGATAAAAAAGATGTATTGACAATTTTGGGTTCGTAATACAGATGGTAATAAAAAAGGTAAATCAAACCAAGTTTTCTTTACTTAAACACAAAGAAAGAGACCTTCTAGGACGACATGATGATCAAACACTAATGATAGCTTAGGTTATGTAATTCAATCACATGTTAAGAAAGATTTTCATTCCAGTTGAAAACTGCCTCCTCATGATGCACACAGAATAAAGCCGAATAGCGCTAAATAGCATTGAATAATGCAACCATTGTAATTTATGTGAGAGAGGGAGTAATATATAACATGTGCCGTCCCAAAGCAATTGCAATGTTTGCCATAGTTGTCACTACACAACATATATTTTGAGAAACTTTATTGTTCTACTAAACGATGTAACAAACTAAAAAAGAAGAAGATGAGTACCCAACTTGAACTAATTTGAGTGTTTCACGACAAATTGCATAAACCCACGCTTGTTCGTCTCATGGTGTTGGTCAAAGTTTACCTTGACATACTCCCCCTTGAAAATGTACGTAATCATTATGGGACGGAGGAAGTAGCTATTAAGGCGATGATACGACTAGGCGAATCAAGGAATCCTAAAACAACTATACATCTAGGTATCGGCCTAGTGGTCCCTAAAGCAATAAGTCAACCGAGGCATAATCAATGTGCATATCTCTTACTCCTAAAAATTGCACACAAGCGAGAGCAATCAGACGTTTGAAAGAAAAAGTTGCTGTGGCTACTGCCATCAAATATTACATACACAAACATAATGCTCACATAAAGTAAGCTCTGAATGTCATAGTAAGTCGTTAGAAATATTCTCATGGAGAGGTAGAGCAAGTAAATCTCATAAAACCAGCAGAGAACCTCGCACATAAGGAAATTCAAATGTTTTTCAACCAAAAACCTTACAAAAGAAAAGAAAAAAAGAACACTAGTATATCTTAACCCTTGCTGCCAAGGCATCAAAGGGGAGGTGTAGGGACCTAAGGAGAGGTCTAGATGTCCAAGATGACTCAAAGGCGCCCAAGGCGATGCCAAGGCATCCAAAGGGGCACCGACGCACTCACTTTGCTCCAAAAATCAAGACGAGACCAAAGGAAGGAAGTTTTTTGGCACTTGGACATCTAGGGGACGAGGAGGTAACTACAATGTAATTTCAATAGCTCAATCATGCGACCAAAAAAAAAAAAAAAACAATGACAGTAGCACATTTCCTCGATCTACTGCAATGACAGGATACCTTAAATGTATCAAGAAATAGATCTGCAGTATGAGTAAGACTACTAAACATGTAAGAAGTGTGAAAAATAGATAAGGTGAATAGAAGAAACCTCAGAGGCAGTTCCCTCATCATCTTTATACGCAATCTTTTCCAATATTTCATGAATGGCAGTCAAGTCTCTTCTAAAGCACGCTTCGCCGAGAGGAGAGAGAGGCCCAGCAGGTTCTAGAGGTATGCCCATTAACACATGGGAAGGAACCTGTTCAGGGAAAGAGAGGATCTTTTTGAGATCTAACATATATAGTGCCATAATCTTAAGACCACACCAGTCTTCAGTTAGGTCTGACAATCCGACTAGGTACGAAAAGCAGCAATATGTGAGATAAGCATCAAATAGGAGCAGTGAGGCTCATTCTAAGGGGGGTAGTGCGAGAAAATAATTTCCGGAAACCAATGGGGAAACAGCCTAGCAATGTTTCTGAGCCTCAAAGCAAAACAGAAATACTTGCAACGCCTGATGGCTTTCCGCGGATAACCATTTCCAATACTTGATTTGGACAAGCACACTTCTAACAGTAATTAGCTTTGCATTTATCTCGATACTAGAATCGACAATTAGTCCAAAATGGGCCCATCTATCAAAGAGCAGCATGAGCTGAACATCTGAAAGATAAAGCAATTATAATTTGTAGAGCCAAAATGGGGACAAGGACTCTACAAGAAGACACAAATCTCAATCAATACCATAAAAGTCATGGGTCAATGGAAGAAAAGCTAAACATTTATCATCACAAAAAGAAGGCAAATGAGCAATTGACCTCTGTTTCCTTTTGAAGAGGGACTAAAGCCGCAACTAAGGATCTTGTACTTGGCCTTTCACGAGGCTCATATTGCAAGCATCTGGACACTAGACGGACTAACTCAGTCCCTTCATCATTGGAGAACTGGCCCTCCAAGCAGGAATCCATTAATGTCTCAAGATTCCTTTGCTTTATCAAGTCAAGAGCCTGAAAGATTAAGCTGGAGTTAGAATAGCATTTGTTTTGAGAATATAATTCTAAAAAAAGAATGGTCACAGTAAAAGGACCGGAAAAATTTTCTAGTAGGAATTGAACACATCTATTCTGAGGCTTGTAAACGGTTAATCACTGGATTCACACCCCCCCCCCCCCTCTCTCTTTCTAAAAAAGGAAAAGAAAAAGAAAAACAAAATCCATTGTCAGAATACACAGAAACAATGATACAAGCATACACAGAACAGAACCACCATAGGTCAAGGCTGCAACAACCATACACCAAAAGAAATACCACAGACATGAAGTATGCACTATAGTACCAAGGAAACCAACCACATCTGTCTATGCAAAAATGCTTCATTCCTCATCCATTGTCAGAATGTCACCAACAGTTATAGAAGTTTAGCTTTCGCAAAGTGAATTCCACAATTGCCTCTTTGAGGATTTAGACTATGATAATGCATTAGTTCTTTCCCGAAGGCTTGTAAGGAACTTAATTTCTTTATTTTATAGCATATAACTACACACAGCGTTGCACCATCAAAGCTACACTTCGAAGAATTTGCATTGCAAGTCACAGCACATAATACTTTCCACAGTTACTCAATCTAAGGATGTGGAGTGCCAATCAAGCATCACCGATTCACAGATACCAGCCCCTATAGTCTCACTGATCATTTTTGACTGAACACATTAGTATAACAGCAATAGTTACAACAGAAATGTCAATGCATTGATTAACAGCAAACATATCCATAACAGTTTTTAACAATTAACATGACAATATTTTCAGAGTCCAAACTCTCATGCGCTAATGTAATATGAACGAGTCTGCCAAAGGAGTACTTTCAGGTGAAGCCCTATATCCATTATATGCAGTCCAAAACAAACTCAACTAGGTTTCAGTACATGACTCAGCGAAACGAGATCGCAGCCCAAGGAGGAGCAAAAAACATGCAGTGAGTATAACATCATCTTGGCCCAGCTCGAAACAATGAATAGAATTTGACGACTCCCATTTCCAACTCACGAAGGAAACAAAATGTTCCTCCGCATACAAAGTTGAATGCTCTAAACCAGGCTACTAGAAACAAGTTGTTTCAAACAACAGGTAATGATCTTCTGGAAAGGAATATGAGACCACTCTCATGGCAAGCATTGTCTGCAACTATTATGTCAAAATTTACCAAAAGCAGAGACAACCATCCCATTGTATGGTTAATCCTATTACAGATTTCTTGTATAAGTGTTCACATGTTAAAAGCATATGATGTTTGAAGTAAATAAACAAATAAGTTCACCGGAATTCATTATGCCAATTTCCTCATGTGGCTATGAATATGTTTGATATTCCCACGAACAAAAGTAGAATGGTATGAAATATGAATATATGGCTAGTGAACAGATCATATTTGTAATAATGACTTACATGACTCGGAGGAATATGTTTCCCACTGAGAAGATCCAACAGCAGAGTTCCAAAGCTGTATATCACACTTTCCGGTGTCACTCTTCCTATTGGAAAACAATAAACTATCAGAGCTACAAAGCTGAACTTTGCCATAAAAGTTAAAACTGAAGGGTGATTAATTAACCAATCATGATAGCAACCTGCCATTTAAAAGCCAATAGATAATACAAAAGCACATTTTGAAACCCAGAAAAAATGAAAGCAACACCAATGAAAATGAGCCAGTTGAAATTAATCCTACAAGAATATTTATTTTCTGGGAATCGGTACTTCCAAGACGATGCACTCACATGGTGGTGGTAGTTCTTTTTTTCGGATGCAGCACCTACACCCTTGGCAATATCAATCCCTATATACTTCCATCATGATTTTGGGTACTAAATATCCCACATAACCTCCATCCTTTAACTAAAATCTTGGTGAAAGGGAAGGAAGAAAGATATGTAACGTCATTCTCTCTTGTTTGTAGTATACGAAGAATAATTAGCGTTAGTTTGCTTCCTCTTTGTTATCAATAAAAAGTAATGTAAATTATTGTAACTGCAAATTTGCCCCTTCGGAAAAACAGAAAAGTAGGGTTTACCCTTTTACTTGGACAATAGGATTATATTTGGTAAGCATTGAATAAAAAGTAACTTTGACTCTAGCTCCACTCCAAAAAAGAAGCCCGGTTTGAATATAAAGTCCTGACGTCAAATTATCTAACTACCAAGAAATCTGTGATCCTTCCATTAAAGAAACTCACAAAGAAGTATCTTAAAGTTATGTATTAAATGCTTAAAAGTTCAAACAAGCCTTCAAGTTTAACCAGCACATACAACTTCAAACGCATTTGAGTTGATTTACTTGGGGGGGAATACAACTGCAGGACAAGAAAAATGCGATCAGTTATTTGTCGCAAATGAAACTGACACATCCTATTTAGTGTATTTTATTAAGGTGGAGCTGTCAATTAGTCTCAGAATTATCTTCAGCATATAAAGCATATTTGTTACATCTATGATAGTCTACAGAGTATAAGGCACCTCATCAAATCAGCACTTGGCATCTGAGTATTTTGATAGATGAAATGAATTGGAAAGCATACAGAAAGAACTTTACTTCTGTTGCCTACTGCTTTGTTAGATTTCAGTCATTTTGTCACAAACTTATATGTAAGCTTTTTGCACCAGCACCTCTTAATTTTCAATTGCATAACTTTACCACTTCACCCAGCACCAGTTTTTAAGCAAGTGAAAAGAACTAGCTCAAGCTATCAAAATCATACACATCACGGAGCATTTTTATCACATCGAGTGCACCAAATTGCAGCATTATAAACAATAGCATTAGCAAAAACAAATAGCCAAATGAATATGTATCCAGAATAGCATGGGTGGAAAACGTCACAAATCTAGACTATTCTACCATGTCGATATGGTCATTACCTGTCCTCAAATACTCAGGAGGTGTAAAGGCAAGGTTTGTACTATAGCTCCTTCCATCTCTACTATTCTTCATTAAGCCAAAACATGAAAGTCTAGGATTACCCTCCTGTAAGGAGAAAAACATGAGAAATTATTCCCAACACCGAGCAAAGTCACAGATATACATCGGCATTTATCTAGTGACCTTAGTATTGCAGAATAATTGGTAGTAGTAATCTGGACATTCAAAATCATGTTTCCTAGTTAGAGATTCAAGCGGAGTACATGATTAGGAAATTACTGCAATGGGCAGTTAGCACATTGACTACATCAATTATCAGATACCATACACATCGTTGGGACAGGCTATTTCCCGGATACCCCTTTCAAGAGACCATAGAGGGCTATTCAGGATTTATCACGACATCTATTACTTTTCCTAGACGACTATGAACAATAAGGTTTGATGTTTTACCTTGTAATCTAGTCCTGCATGAGTGGGCGCCATAATTCTACAGCCTGCTTTCCATCTCTATCTAACCTTAGCAGACAAGATGAAGACTATCCTTCTGACAATCATCTTACTTTATTAAACAAAAGCTTTCCCAGTGTTACTCAGAGAGGGTCCTTGAGCCAAAGAAGCAGCATTCTGCCACTATTACTAATTTACTATTGAAAGGACGTAGTCATGATCTAAATTGGACAACATGCAGTGCAAAGCAACATCAATTTCCATGCTCCCGGACATCAGTTCTGTTCAGATAATAACATTGAATTGTATTAGGAAATCTAGGCTGTGAAAAGGCAGATCTAGCATCTATGCTGAGGTATGAACGCTTCTTAGAATGTAAAACAAATCAGAAGGCTCTAAATTTCAGAAAACCAACAAAAATAAATGCTAAAATTGATCCCCACCATTTAACTTTTGTGGCAGAACTATGGTATCATTTGGAAATTTATTTTTCCCAAAATGATTGAAGATCCTTTGCCTAGAACTGCAATACACAAGAGGGTGTTCCGATCCAAATCTAGCATTGACACCAAGACAGTAACTGTTTTTAGAATGCAGAACAACTAGAACCTGCTTGAGTTGGTACATTCATTTAAGGTTGGGTCTGGCATGCTAATCACATCATGATTTACCAAGACGGTGGACAACGTGGGGCTCATGGCACTGCAACACATCTGAGTTCATAAACACAGCCACCAAAGACAATGGAGCATGATATATGGACATAAGAGTACAACAAGATGCTAAAACAATAGCCAACCAAGTTTTAATCCCGTTAACTAGGGTCGCATACATGGATATGACGACAATGTTCTATTCAACTTGTGACATGTCAAGGGTAGAATACGTCATTTTATTGTTTCCTTCAAACTCTGCCCAAGTTCTTCCACTCCATGTTTCACATTATCTTACGGAGATTGGTGTTGCTTTTGTTTCATTTATCCACACCATATTTACAGCAGCTCTATTGTCCTGAATTCAGGCACAAGTAGGAGTTCTCTCATAAATGTCTTGTTCAACTATCATATATATACAAGAGACTTGTTCTTTTCTAATGTTGACCATAATAATACCTTACATGTTTTCTAAATCCACATAACATCATGCGCACATTCCTCTCGCATTTCTAACTCGATATATCACACATCTCATCAAGCGTACGGCTTCTAGCATCGATCTTCCGGAAGCGCACCAAAATGTTACATAGAGGTAGTCATAGATCTAGCACTAATGCGAAGACAATGCAGGACTTCCCAATAAAATAATGTTAACATTACAGCTCATATTTTTAGATTTGTTGGTGAAGAGTTGAGTCCAATTTGAATAACATTAAAATAAAAGAGAAAGAGAGAGGAATTTCCAATTGCCTACTAACACTACTAATATTTCCATCATCAACAACCAAGAAATAAAAGTCAAAGGATGATGAATCTAGTGTACCAAATGTTTTTCCTTGGCAGAGAAAACTATTCTAATCCAAGAAACTTTAAGCTTCTTAACAACAATGGAAAAAAAAAAAGAAAAAAAAAGGAAGAGCCTGTAACTCATTGAGTCTGTTGAGCTGCTAAAAGGAAGTACAAGATTAACCATGGTAGGACTTACATAATCAAACAGAACTCTATATGCATTCAGATCATGGTACAAGGCACGTCCCTTGTTAGTACAGTAATCCAAAGCCTGTGCAAGATAGAAAGCAACCCTCAACCGCATTGCCCATTTCATCGGTTGTGTTTCCCCTGTGGTAAATTGAACGAATATTCATCTTTCTTTATCTAATGGCAGTAATCCAGCAGGGATAGTTTACTTAGGGCGTAGTAATTCGAGAAAGTATACAATTTATCATAAACAGTGTGATGACTTACAATGGAACAAGTGTTTTGCAAGCGTCTCGTTAGGCATGAATTCTGCAACAAGTAGTCTTTCATCACCTTCACAGCAACAGCCAAGTAAATTTGCCAGCTTGTTGCTGTGGAGATGTCCAACTGCCTTTGCTTCTTCCTAGGTCCATGCATGAAAATGAAAAGAAATTGTGTCATGGAGGTCTAATTATTACAGAAACAAACAGTGGCAACTACAATCAGGAATAGATAGACTCGAAAAATGAGGACAGCACCACCTGCTGATAAACAGGCCAAAGAACTAGAAAATACTTAAAGACAAACGAAGTGGCTGGAGATCTGAACCAAGAACAGACAAGAAATCATGACAAGTTCCTTGAAACTTAAGAGTGCATATCGCTTTGGCAGCATTGTGTCCATACAGCAATCCAGGGATGTACGTCCCCTGATTAACTGTAAGATCTAAGCTGGCAGCAAAACAATATGATTGGAGAAAAGGAAATGTCAAATTTAGAACAAGTATAGTACTCAAAGGTCAACGAGCTAATATCATGTTCTTCCCAAATAGGGCAGTTCAAGTGCTACGCCATACTTTTTTTTTTTTCAAGAGAAACTGCTGAGTTCCTTTCTTTGTGAACCACAGTTTTGATCTTCGCTGGAAAGATATCCGCAGAACAGTATATGAGTGTCCCGCCAATAGGAAACCTACATTTGTTCCCTCATGAAAGGCAAAGCCATCTGGCACATTCTGAAGTTTGAACCAATCAACTCAAAACCAGACAGAAATTACAAATTATCTTATAGCAAAAAATAGTGAAATTCATCTTTATAGTCCGTCATAACTTAAAGGATACTCGCAACAAAAATAAAGAAATGAGAAAAAAAGAGAACAAATATTACAAGCTCCCATACCAAAAACTGCCTTGGATCAGGCCAAGCAGATCTATTGAAGCGCTTAACAGCAATCCGTCTTTGATTCTCCAACTTTCCCTTATAAACAACATTAGGTGCCTTTTCTCCATGCTCCGATACTATATTATCGACAGCAAACCCGGAAGTCGCCACTCTGAGCTGTTCAACCGTGTATTCATGGAAGGTAGGCAAATTATCAACATCACTCTTCTCCTGACTTTCTGCAGAAACGACAAACTTCACATCATCAAGAAGAAAAGATACCGGAAACTTCTCTCACTATTATTTGCGTTACTCCAACATGGCAATATCATCGCGAACTAATGCACGCTTAGAATATCTACTCACCAGCTTTGGTGAGTTCAATACTCTGCCCAATCTCATCCCCTTCTCCACAACATAACGTGGGTTTCGAGCTGCAACAGCCCATCACTGAACCGACCTATGCCACGCCTCACTCCTCACTGAATCCAAAGATTCGCTTCAATATCAATACCTACAAATGGCATCATAACCGTTTAGCATAGAAGAAACCAAACCAACTACAAAGGCCTATCGATGCAACCCTGCAAGCATTGAAGTTGTTATCGAATTAATCAAGCATTTCACTGCAAATAAGCGGTTAAAACTGCACCAAAATCAAAACTGACCCTATCGCACTAACTCGTAGCAAACTGCCATACATATATGATTCCACAAGGTCAGATTATTATCTGGAGAACTAGTGACCAGTCTGTTAAAAGCGAAAGGGGGTAAAATGAGAAAACTGGATCAAAAGCTTATTCTCATTCGATACATGCCAAATGTTTAGCTAATACAGATTAAGAGATTGTGAGTGAGGCAATAGTCATGATCCTGTAAATCGATGGATCACAGAGCAGGTCGGTCTCGGGTCTAAATCAACCATTTCGTTCCTGTAACTGCTCCGACTTATCCAACAGCACACTCAACTCCACAAAACCAAGTCAACTCACAGCAATATACGCAACACGAAAACAACAGCAATCAAACAAGAATCGAACAAACTAACACAATCAATCACTCGATTTCCGTTCCTGCGACTCGTCGAACTAACTCAACAACAAACTCAAAGCCATCAACATCAAATCTCGCAACACCGATTCAACTCACAAGTCACAATCCAAACACCAAAAATCAACAACGAAAACGAAATTGATCCATTTCACCTGTTCTGTAGCAGCAGAATCGAATCGAACTCGATCAAGCAGAATCAAATCAAAGCGAACTGGTGCGAAATCGACTAATGAAAGTGCTTCCACTTTGACGAGATTTTGCTGCTTCGCTGTATGAAATCAGAGATGCGCTGGATTTTGAATGGATGAAGAGACAGAGAGAGATCTGCTCGTCTACTTCAGCACCATGGCTCGCTGGCTGGCTGGCTGCTTTGCCTTCTGATCTGTTGCCCAATTTGATTGATCTGTTTTCTCTGTGTTTTTCTTGTTTTTCCTGTTTTATTGTTCTTTTTATCGATTTCCTAATTCTAATCCAATTTTCTGTGTTTTGGTTGTGCTTTTTTATCCTTTTTTGGTGGGTGCTATTAGTATCAACTTCAAACTAGGTGTACGGAGGGGAAAACAATCCAGAAGCATTTGCAATGATTGTCCTAACCCATTAATCTCAAACAAGCAGAATTTGATGAAAAATGATTCATTCAGTCGATTTTTTTTTTATTATTATTTTTATATTTTTCATTTCATTCCTTAATTTCGAAAAATCAAAACATCATTTTCTATCTATTTTGTTACTATTTTATGCTATTTAAGATTTTAAAAAAATAATTATTATTTAAAATAAGATTTAAAACTTAGAAATTATTAATATCAAAAGAAAAAAAATAAAAACAACATACTTTATGAAGAAATTTTTTTTAATAGAATAAAAATCATTTAAAGGTTTATTATCGTAACAATTAGTCACAAAAAATTTAAATAATAGTTAGAATATGAAAATATATTTAAAAATTAATACATAAAAATATCAAATATTAATATATAAAATCGATATAAGGAATATACTGAATGACTAAATTTAAAGTCAAATTCCTATAAAAAAATCATATTATAGTATTATAGAATAGGAATCTACTGGATCACTTCCTGCTGTAGATGAGGCGACAGTGCTTCGCAACTGCGCCAGGTGTGTGATTGGACCAACATTGAAATACGGAGTATGTAGGATTAAGCTGGTGATCCTAATCAAGTTTGGTGAAACTAGGTGTGTTTTATAAAGTGTTATAGGAGTTTCCGACCCAAAAAAGAAATGTTACATGAGCATTAATTTTGCTAAGAAATTTGACACATGATCCAATGATATGTGTGGTAATTTTTTATCGTGTCAAGATCGACGTAGATATAATAGAAAAAAAGAACATTCAATGATGTTCGTGTTGATTTTATGAAACTATGAACTCAAAAGAGCAGTTTTATGTCTATGATGGTGTTCATCACTGTGAAATTGTTATGTTTTACGAATAAGTCGTTATCTTGTACATAACAAATTGTTAGGGAAGGTATCAAAATTGTTAGGGAAGGTACAATTTTATCAGAACAATTTTGTTATGGAACGATGTACAAAAATGGTGTTCATCTATGTCAAATTATTCTGTATAAATTAATCTTTTCTATCGGGCCATTAAAAAGAAGCGAAGGAAATCTCTTATCACACGCATCCTTGATGATCAGGGGCATATGTTGACTGAGGAAGCAACTATTAATGAGCATATTCTGGTTTATATGAAGTCCATCTTAGGGAAGGCTGATGATTCTTGCGGAGCTGACATCAATCCTCGGGCTCCTGATTTGGGTTTAGTACTAACTGAGTTCCAGAAGCAGTCCTTGACAGCTGATTTCTCTGCTCAGGATGTATGGTCAGTTTTGAAAGGGATTGATGATCAGAAAGCTCCATGTATGAATGAATATAATTATTAAAAATTATGATTAAGAGTAAGAGAAGTTTAAGTGTTTGGAAAACCAAACATAAAAGACTTCAAAAATTCAGCCCCCAATTGATTTGTGGTTGTCGATGCGGATGTTGCTGAAGCTCATACCACCGGCCACACCGTCCGCCACCGGCCACACTGATCACTATTCATCTCTTTCTTTTTCTTGCTAAACATGTGTTTGTTTGTTTTTTTTTTTTTTTTAATGTAAATAGGCTACTCCTAATGCCTATATAAGGAGAGCAAATCTCCTTTGTTATATACAACAACAAAAAAACAACAAGTTTAGTAAAACTTTAAGTAACTAAAATGCAAGGCACTTCTTGTTGTAAAGTTCCTAAAGCATATCCAAATAAAAATGTGGTGTAATTAGTTAGTACTAAACATATTTAGAGTGTGATTGTTTTATAAAGTGTACGAGTTTGTAATATTCTACTCTTATTAGAAATTATATTTTTCAATATACTTTGATTCCGACGATCTAAATTTTCAACAAGTGGTATCAGAGGCACGTCGGAAGTGTGCAGTTGATGAAATATTATTTTTACTAGACTCGATAAATAAATTTTACCGACTTGTTAAAAATGAAGTTACTAGTATAAAATATTTTTTTGCTGTTCTTATTTGGAATTATAAAATATTATTGTATTGTTAAAAATATTTTTACCATGGAGTAATTTTTTTTTACGGAGTCACCATGACAGAAGTTAGCAGCTCGATCAGTAATCTCGACAAGTTAAACAGCAGCAACTATAGCATATAGAGCATCAGAATGAAGTTTTACTTCCTCGGTCAAAATTTCTGGAAGATTATTGAAGGGTCTGATACAACACCACCAAAAGAGTCAGAAGATGACCTTAAGAAATGGAAAGTCAAAGCTGGTAAGGCGATGTTCACTCTTACCGTCTATGCGGAAGATGAATTTCTGCAGAGAATTAAGGACGTTAAGACGCCTAAGAAAGCGTGGAATACTCTAGCCACGTTGTTTGCCAAAACAAATGACGTCCGACTTCAACAGCTGGAGAATGAGCTTATGTCAGTCTTACAACGAGACTTGACGATAAGCCAATATTTTACTAAAGTGAAAATTTTATGTGAAGAGATTACTAAATTAGATCCAGAGAATCCAATTAGTGATCATTATTCATGGGTTAAGACCAAAATTCAATGGTCTTGTTACGAAAACCCGTGGATGGACAACTCAGCCGACTCTCACGGAACTGGAGAGTATTTTGACAAATCAAGAAACTCTAGACAAATAGATGTTTGGGATATCGATCAAAAAAGAAGAGAAACCTCTCTTTACCAAAAAGAGAGATCCCGAGAAGAAATTTAACCAATACTCTCAACAGATGCAAGAAGGGCAACCGCGTCAGTAAGGAGGCTGGAAAAAGAAGCAGTATTGGAGGAATTCTCAATCCAAGAAAAACTCTCATCAAGGGGAGCTCAAGACGACGAACAAAGACGACATCAAAATGATGAATGCTACAACTGTGAAAGGAAGGGTCATTTTGCTCGCGACTGTTGGAGGAAGTTCGAAAGAGGTAATTTTGCTTCATGTAGTCAAAGTAAAAGCAATACTGAAGAAGAGTGGGATTTTCAAGTATCCGTGGCGATAGAAAAAGAAAAGATCGCAACTTCTTGTATTGCTGAACCAGAGGAAGAGTTGGCACTTACAGCTGTCAGCAATGACAAGGTGATTAATTACAACCATGACTGGATTCTGATTGTTCTAATCACATGACGGAAATCAAAAAGAAGCTCCATGACGTATCCGAGTACAAAGAAAAGTGCATAGTCGTCATCGTCAATAACTCGAAGTTGCCAATACCTCATGTTGGCAAGACGACGATTGTCCCACGATATAGCGATAAAGAGGTACTTTTAGATAATGTCTTTCACGTATTTGGTATGACGAAGAACTTGTTATCAGTTTCACAACTGACAACAAGTGGACACCATGTGGTGTTCGGACCTACCGAAGTCAAAGTCTATCGTAGCCACGACAGAAGTATGTCTGTCATGGAAGGAAGACGGAAGGAATCTGTCTATGTTATGTCAGCTCAAGAGGTTTACGTAAACAAGACTCGAAAGAACGAGACTGCAGATCTGTGGCATGCTAGGCTTGTGCATGTTAGCTATCAGAAGTTGAGAGAGAGGTCTCTCGCAATTGGAGATTCATGAAGATACTGTTTGTGCTGGTTATCAATATGAAAAAGCGCACCAGTTGTCGTTCAAGGAGTCATAGTTCAAAGTGAAGGTTCCGCTGGAGCTTGTTCACTCGGATATTTTCGGTCCAGTGAAGCGACCATCAGTCATCGGTCTAAGGTATATGATTACCTTTATCGATGACTACTCAAGGTATGTGTGGGTATACTTCATGAAGGAAAAGTCTGAAGCATTGTCAATGTTCAAGACCTTCAAAGAAGATGTCAAGAAGGAGCTGGGAACCTTGATGCAATGTCTCCGTACTGATAACGGAGGCGAGTACACGTCAAATGAGTTCAAGACGTTTCTTCATGAAAATAAGATTCGTCGACAATTGACTTGTTCAGATACAACTCAGCAAAATGACGTTGCAGAAAGGAAGAATCACCATTTATCTGAAACTTGTAGAAGCATGCTACATGCCAAGAATGTACCACCACGTTTTGGGCGGAGTGCATGAAGACGACGGGTCACCAACAGATTACCACAAGCGAGGCTTGGGTTCATGACGCCGTTCGAGAAGCTCTGGAAAATAAAGCCCACAGTGAGTCACTTTCGAGTTTTCGAATGTGTATGTTATGTGTTCGTCCCTGTCCCTGACCATCTTCGGAGCAAATTCGACTAGAAGGCGATGCGATGTATCTTTGTGGGATACGATGACCAACGAAAGGGATGAAAGTGTGTTGATTCCAACACAATCAGAAGTTATCTATCAAGGAATGTGGTGTTCGACGAAGCATCATCTTGGTGGGGTCCACAGCCAGTCACTTTGTCAAACTCAAAAGAGTTTGAAGAAATATTATAAGAGAAGCTTGACAATGAGAAGGAAGCAAATGTTCAATCAGAAGTTCCTCAAGAACTTGAAGGAGAGTCATCTTCTAAATCTTCAAGTAAAGTACGTCATCCTTGGTATAATGGAGTCTACAAGATTAGAGAAGAGGATCGACCTATCCAACTTGGAGATGCAGAAGATGAAGTTACACAAGAAGAGGAGCATACACAAATTCAACGAAAGTATCGTTACCAAACCAGAGAATGGAAGCCCAATCCAAAATATGCCAATGCAGCTCTAGTTGAAGACGACAAGTCACAAGAGCCGAGTTTCTATGAAGAGGCAGCTCAAGGTAAGGAATGGAGACAAGTTATGCTGGAAAAGATTGATGCATTGAATCAAAATCAGACTTGGGATTTAGTTCTAAAGTCGAAGTCAGCACAAGCTATTTCTTGCAAGTGGGTGTAAAAGGTCAAAATCAAATCTGATGGTTCGATCGAAAGGTACAAAGCTCGATTTATTACTCATGGATTCTCACAGAATTATGGCCTGGAGTATGATGAGACATTTAGTCCAGTAGCGAAGATCACAAGTGTTCGAGTTCTCTTTGCACTTGTTGCCAACAAGTTATGGAACCTGTGGCAGTTAGATGTCAAAAATGTTTTCTTACATGGAGAGTTGGGATCGTGAGATTTATATGGAGCAGCCGAAGTGTTTCGAGAGCAGAACTTATCCTTTGCATGTGTGCAAGCTGAAGAAGGCACTCTATGGCTTGAAGCAAGCACCTAGAGCATGGTATGGGAAGATATCTGAGTTTCTTATTCAGAGCGGATACTCAATTACGTCAGCAAACTCAAACCTATTTGTGAAGATTCGAGGTGAGAAGATGACAACAGTTCTTGTCTATGTAGATGATCTTATCATCACAGAGGACAATGAAGATGAGATACGACAGACCAGGACAAATCTGTCGATTCGATTCCAGGTGAAAGAGCTTGGAGAGGTGAAGCGCTTTCTGGGTCTTGAAGTAGACCAAACCAAGGAAGACATATTCTTATGTCGGTAGAAGTATTCCAAAGATCTTCTGTTGAAGTATGGAATACTTGACTGCAAACCTGTTTCAACGCCGGTGGAGACGAATGCAAAGTTGTGCTCAGCAGAAGGCAAAGATCTTGCAGAAGCAATAATGTACAGGCTAATAGTGGGGAGCTTGATCTACCTCACTTTATCAAGATCTGACATTTCTTATGCAGTTGGTGTAGCCAGGAGGTTCATGCAGAATCCTAAGAAGCCTCACTTGGAAGCAGTACGATGAATTCTGAGGTATGTCAAAGGAACTATTGACTTTGACATTCTTTATAGCAAGGAAAATCTTTTTCAATTGACTGGGATATGTGATGCTGATTACGCTGGAGATCACGATACTCGAAGGTCAACTATTGATTATATGTTCAACCTTGGATCAGGGGTTATCTCTTGGTGCAACAAGAGACAACCAACAGTATCTTTGTCAAGTACAGAGGCAGAATATCGTGCAGCGGCTGTGATAGCTTAGTGCACGTGGTTGATGCAACTGATGGTAGATCTTCATCAACCTATTGATTACACAGTTCATCTCTACTGTGATAATCAATCAGCAATCCGGATGGCAGAAAATCCGGTGTTTCATACTCGAACTAAGCATGTGGAAGTTCACTATCATTTCGTTCGGGAGAAGGTACTGTAAGGAAAGATCGAGTGGAAGTACGTCAACACTAATGATCAAGTTGCAGATATCTTTACGAAGGGACTTAGCATGGCTAAACTTGAAGATTTCAGAGAACAGTTTGGTATGATTATTCGTTCAGCATTAAGAGAGAGAAGTCGCTGATAGGGAGTGTTGAAGCTCATACCACCGACCACCACCGGCCATACCGTCCACCACCGACCACATCGGCCACTATTCATTTCCTTATTTCCCTGGCTAAACATGTGTTTCTTTTTTCTTTTTATGCAAATAGGCTACTCCTAATGCCTATATAAGAAGAGCAAATCTCCTTTGTTACATACAAAAAAAAAAAAAGTTTAGTAAAGCTTTAAGTATCTAAAGTGCAAGGCATTTCTTTGTGTAAAGTTCCTAAAATATATTCAAATAAAAATATGGTGTAATTAGTGAGTGCTAAATATATTTAGAGTGTGATTATTTTATAAAGTGTATGAATTTGTAATATTCTACTTTTATTAATTTTTTTTAAATATATTTTGATTCCAATGATCCGAATTTCCAACAGATGTCACCAATCGATTTTCATGGCCAAAGTCTGGGATTTTGCATTGAGGCACCATTGGGAAACGGATGCAAATTGAATTGCGTATACTTTTCGGAAAATCAATGGGGTAAGGATAAGTATGATGGCATTGGCATTTTCGATCTGGCTGTCGGCACTTTTGAGTATCCTAACAAAGGAAAATTCAGCAGCAAGTATTTTCCAAGCATCAGGTTTGAGCCTCGAATTTGATATTATCGTTCGCTTTAGCATTTCATGTCCATCTGTCCTGCACAGATTTCACATAGAGCAGTGTATAAGCCATTGTTCGTGCCCATATTTGTAGCAATACATCGTTTTTTTTTTTTTCTTTTTAGACATATTCCTTCCGTCCCACGATAGATGCAACATATACGTATTTTGTATTATTTTATACGTGTGAATATAAATTTCTTTTCATATCAAATCACGTCTAATCCTCCCGCAATATGTATTAGGTTGAAGTACGTAACTTACACAACTATTGATGTTTCACGATAAATTTACAAAAAAAACTACATTTAATCATTTTACATCAATATACGTGTCATGTCGAAATGGTGCATCTATTGTGGGATGAAGGGAGTAATATTTATTATAGTTATTTCAGTCCATGTACGGGCATAGCCATGGGGATAGCATAATACTTTCTCCGTCCCAAAAGAATTACAACACTTATTAAATTGAGATGTCCCAACTAAATTGCTAACATTATTACATTATGAAATTTTTTTCCTATAAAAATATCAAAACACTCATACTTTTTATTTTATATCAATCACATCAACTCATCAACTATTTTTTTCCTCATTTTCTTTTGCTCACTCCTCTCACTCACATATAAATAAAAAAAAAAAGATTTTTATAATAAAAAATAACATACACATAAATTATTGTGTCAAGTCAATCGGTTATAATTCTTTTAGACGAAGATAGTATGATATGTTTGTTCCTTCAGCTCACAAAACTTAATTTATTTGACTGAACATATTTGTTTAGCCGTGATGCCGACTTGTCAAGTAGTGAGAAAAATCCTCCAAGATGGAAAGGAACAGTGTCAGTTTTAACCCGAAGGACCTCATTGTAACTACAATATAAAATGATTGATTTCAAGGCTTGAAACGCACCCTTATATAAATAGTACTAATTGATTTTGATGTCTGTACTATGTTGGATCCTTATTGGTAGTACCAATGGTATCAATCCTTCCATCATATGAAGTGTTCTTGCATGAAAAACCAAAAAAACTCTTCATTGCCCAAATCTTCATAGGGAATTTCCACTTATAATCCTCACTTATCACCTTTCCCTTCGTCGTGCCACAGCCTTTGGTGCACTCTCTATAAGCCACGAGAAAAGGGTCTTTCCCCTGTCTCCTGAAACCGAAACTCCTGCTCGAGCAACTTCTCCTTAAAGGAGGCTGCTGGTATGAACATGGAGGAAGCGGGACGTGCAGACCATCACAGGTCGCCGCAGCAACAACATCGACTGTCTTGTTATCCTGCAGACTCTCATATTGTCAATGGCGATGGAATCATCAACTCTGAGTCCTGGTGCTGTTGGTGATTGTGATTGTGGTTTCCCTCTTGTGTTTTTGGGATTCCGGGATGCTTTTCCCATTTGAAGGGCACGCTCACTTCTGAATGAACCTTGCTGATCATGTTTTTATTTGTGAGGGGTGTAACAAATGTCATTTCCTCTCCTTGTTCTGGTAGAGAAACCAATATAGCCAATGTTTATTTTTATAAATCGGTTAGCACATACTTATAAGCAATGGAAATCACAAGCTACCGAGTTCCGAATGAGCCGTTTTGAGGAGCATGGCATGTTGATGCAACTGCACTAACTTGGCGAAGCCTGTAAGCAAGTAAAACGTGTACGGAAACATGGAATGGATCATGGATGTGAGGTTTACTCTTTATGAAATGTTGAAACTGACTTGTAAAAGTTGGTCAGTGACATAATCGACATGGGTTTGAAGGGCGGTTTCTAACAGCTTATGAAAAGAAGTCCATTAGGAGACATCCAATTCATATGTGCATACCAAATTAACTGATTATCTCATTTTATTCCATCAGTATCCCCCCAACTCTTATGTCATGATCGGCATGGTTGCTGTGGTGATTATGAATTTATCCTTCGACAATGCAATACCTACATTGGAAATTTGAGAGTATAAAACATCATAGGATTCTGCATTACCCCAGTTTGAACCCAAGAGTATGCGTTGTCCACTAAAAGTATCACGATCTTATTCCACAAGTCTCTATTTCTTGAGCTGCTAAAAAACTTTACTGGAAGTGTCCTAGACAATAATAAATAAAAGGCAAAAAGAGTTTGTTACGAGCAAGATATAAACTTATATGTTATTATGTCAATCCAACAGGGGAGATAGCACTGCATCCTATATTGGTTAACGTCAGGGCTTAAGCTGCATGGTTTGTTCTGTAAATCGTTAGCCTGACATCAAGTACCTTGATGTTGATGGAGAGGAACAGATCACTGAAAAAGAATTTCCATCAAGTGAATCTCACGCTGAAACCTTGACCAATAAGATCAATGAAACAGCTAGTCAAATGGCATTTCAAGACTACATCATAGAAGAAGGTGAAGTGCTGATCAAGGCAGTCAACAATCCCTATCAAGTACAAATCGTAGCCAAATAATCACCTGCTATCAATTTGAATACAAGAGTGAGTGTAAAAGAATGTCTAAATTTTGGTATATATTGCTTCTAGAACAACACCCACCGCTCCATGTAGGTTAAACAAAGCTGTTCTAAACCAAGCCTGAGTGAGCCAGCCGGAGCCACAGCGTGAAATCAATTGGATAGTTTCAAATCATACAATATTTCTCCACTCATGTACAAACCCTACTTACACATAAGGACCTAGGAAGCATTCTGTAACGAAGAATCCAAACCATATCATACATGATACAACTGCTATCCATGGTTTAGAGGGACATGAGCAGCAGTCAAGGGAATCGACTTGTCGAGAAAAATATATAGATTAATCACAATTAGGCCGAAAAAATGGAGATGGATTAGTACAAGGAAATAGTGGAAGATGCTTCTTCCACGAGCTACAAGCACACAGCCTATATCTGGATATCGTCTAGGGAGAGTTCATTCGCTGTCAGCATCTTCAGTTTCTGCAGAATATTAAAAGTTCACAACTTTTTAGTTAAGAAAAGCTGGTTGATCACATGCCTGAGCCAAATCATTATCCTTGGTTAAATTCAGCATACATACTGCTCGCTCAAAGTGCACAAAGTTGAGTGTACGAAAACTAGAACAGTGACATCCAAGATAATAACACGGTATATGAACATGTTGAGCTGCCATTGAAATGATTCCCAAATACAGTTATAAATCTGTAAAGACGATGCATGAAGTTCCGGGAAATTTCTCTGGTTGACTCGATATTAATGATTAACCCAATCACATAGATGAAGGAAAACTGGTCCAGTCATCATAAAACAAAAAGGGGAATATATTACCGTGATGAAATGTGGGGGATCATCAAAACTAGAGGATCCCAAAATGACTTCCCTCTTCAACTTCGTTGTAAGTTTGTGGCATGCTCTTAACTGAAAACAGAAACATATGAGAGGAATGAAGATTGAGAACTACTCGTAAAAGAATCTTCAGGTGCCAAGCAAATGCTTCCGAAAGAGATCATCAAAAGTTTGGTTACCTCTGATCTAGTAGCTCCACCAACAATAAAAACAAAAATGCGCTGGCCCATCTTCTTCGAATCACTAGATGCATGTCTTAGTATTGAGTCACTACATTTCAATTAGAAGATAATAAGACCAGAATATCATCACGACAGCGGAGTTTAGAATGCATAAATAAGAATGATGTGTATCAACCAGATTACAGTATATATACTTGAGGTATAATATCACTTTTCCTATAAAACGAAACAGCTATAAACCATGGTACGCGAATGAAACGGCCCATTATAGCAGTACTAGGAAAGAGAAGACAAAAAGAAAAAGGAAAAAAAAAAAAAAAACAAACGAAGATCGAAAAAGGAAGCAATGGAAAGAGAATAAACATGATATCAGGTAGATATTTCCAAGCATGACTTGCGCAAATTTCCTTATTCAGTTTGGATATCTTATGTTTAATTTTATTTTGACTAATACGTCGAAAAAAGAAGAGAGAGAGATTTAAGAAAAAAAGGTGGAGGAAATGCACCAAAAGAGCAAGAATCAACTAAGACCTCAATTTCGCCTCTAAATCAAAGAAGCTCATTCTTTGGAGGCATTGAGACATGGACCTTGTCTTGCGTAGGAAAAACATGAAACATTTGACTCTGAATGAGATTGAATGCTGGGATTTTGTTTGGAGACTAGAAGAAGTAATTTAGTTTATCCATAGCTAAGATCTAGACTCCACTTGATGCCTGAACTTTTGATTTTAACTTGATTTTCATTTATCAGAATCATGAATTAGGGGTTTTGGTATGAGTTCAAAAGAAAAATGCCAATTCACACCCTTTTTTATTTCTTTGTGAGACTACAAATTTCATGGATACATCAGAAATTTATAATTTTCATGCTATCCTCTTATTCCATGTTTTGATGAACCAGATATGGGAGTTGCTAACAGATGGGAAGAAGATTGACAGAGCAATCAGAAAATGAAATCCAACGTAAAAGTGAATAGAAAAATACAAAAAACATCATTAAGGGAAAAAAGAAAAAACAATAGAATCCATATACATAGTATTGGTGGAGTTGAAGGTCTTCATAAATATTTCTCATGTAAAGTTAACAACTTCATCCTTTGAAAGTTTTTGCTTAGTCTAGTTGATCACTAGATTGAGCCTAGATCAGTCTTGTAAAAATCAGCCCAGGCATACACAGTTGCTTCACAGCCTAAATTTTGCCAGAAAAAGGTATCTAGGTGATCGAGGCACCTTGGAATACAGGCGGTGCTAGGCCGTCCTGGAAGTAATTAATCCATTATTCTTTGTAATATGGCCTTGACAATCAAAACAAAAATGAAGATATCAACCAATTATATATGCTTTTATAAATGCTTCATATTAGTCAATATGTTGTGTTTTTGTGATATTCACTGAAATTAACCTAAACATTGGTTTGTTTAGCAACATTTTGAATATGTGATACTAGTTGTACAATTATTACTTTTTTCAATAGTACGAGTAAAATGCTAAGACTGCCTAAAGGACTGTCTAGTCACTGCCTAGGCGCTAGGAGGTCCCTTGGCCGCATATAAGTCCACCACTGATTTCTACAACATTAGTCATAGATCTCATCAGAATTTGTTGCTTAGATGGTATGATCTTGACAGCTAACGATCGATGCTCTCTGTTTAACTCCTCACTCTTATCATTTGGAATGACCACGCAGGCCTGTGATTAAATTACATATACAAGTGCAGCGATCTTCAATTACGGAGAGGAATTAACACCTTAAAGTTAGTTTGGCATTAGTTTCCCCAGGAAGTGCAGATACATAAAAATACGGGTTGTCATTAATCACTAGAATAGCGAAAGGGTTACCTTGAATAGCCATCGTCAGAATTGCGTGGGCGAGCCCATGTCGGCCGCCGTGTTCTCACAGATTGTCCAACCGGGCCATCAAAATTTTGTATTGATGGAGCATGTGTAGTACCATGAAAAGTTGGACTAGGGTCGTTCATACATGGGTACTCGTTCTTAGGCAGTTCTCCTTTGCTCAGTTTTTCTATAAGCTCCTGAAGCATCAACATTCTTTTAGCAATTGCTCCAAATGGTGTTGCAGTTTTTAATTAAAAATGGATTAAAATTGCATTGGTGT
The DNA here is from genome assembly GCA_035668315.1 of Drosera spatulata. Taxonomy (NCBI): domain Eukaryota; kingdom Viridiplantae; phylum Streptophyta; class Magnoliopsida; order Caryophyllales; family Droseraceae; genus Drosera; species Drosera spatulata. The sequence continues at coordinate 64,879 of JAOVYX010000693.1, forward strand.
ATCTATAGAGTATGCCGAATTTATACAAAAGATGATAAACATGCGCTAGGTTTTGTTACACATAACCTCCCGCAAAAAAATCACCACAGCCAAGATATTCAAACCAAAGACTGCTCCAGTTGGTAAATGAGACTAACAACTCCATGAAAGATTTTGACGCTTCGCAACCACCCATATGAAAAAGAATATATTGGAAGAGTGATGAGCACACCAGATATCATTTCACTGGAAAGTGGAAACTGATCACTATTTGCACCAAAGAAAAAAATTAAAAATTAAAAATTTTAAAAAATTCTTATTCAACGGTATCAACAAGGATAGATGAGACTTTTTCAAAAAAAAAAAAAAACAAAAAACAAAAAAAAAACAAGGATATATGAGAATAGGTAGCTTTTGCGTATCTAGCTTAATGGATGGATTCAAGTCAAGCAGGAAACACAACACTGGATCCAGAAATACACCTCACTATGCTCGGTAAGGATTTATACGTCTAGCACATACAGAGAAAGCCATTTTTGGGGAACCAAAGGTCAAATCCTCTTCTTTTTTTTTTTTTTTTTTTTTTAGCTCATTTTTTCCATGTGACTAAGTGACTATAAAGGAACTCCAAAGTCCAAACAAGTGCAAGCTACGGCAAACCTATGCAAGCTAGGGTGCAAGCCAATCCAAACTATATATCCTTTTTAATTTTTAATAAAGACAGCTGTTTTGGGGTCCAAAAACCATTTACCAATGTGAGTTGAGACTACTGGAACTGCAAACCAATGCGAGCTAATGCAAACTAATTAGTGTTTTCCCATCCATCACAACATTATTTACAGTATAATGTTTTTGGCTAATGCATGAGATACCTTACAGCCTTTTTATTATTATTATTAGAGATAGTAGTCTTTAAATTGAATGCATAGCAAGAGATGTATGCAACAGACTTTTATCACGTACCTCGACCATTGGGTAGAAGCGCGATAATTGCCAAGATACTTCTTCTCCAATGCGTTCTTTCCTGGCTGCATGCTTCTTCTGTTTTATAGAAGCAATGATCAACACAGAATCAATGTGTGTGAGAGAGAAAGCCATTAATACAATTCGGGCAAAAATATAGAAATGATTACACAAGACCCTGCAGCCAATGACCACATCAGTAATACCAACTCGAACATATGCTCCACGCATGATTGAATCCAAGAACTCACTTTATGAACATCAAACTTCAATGTAAAAGCTCCACGTGAGCTTTTTTTGGCTTCTGATGGTGCCTCAAGCAATTTCATGTTATTCACTGCAATTTTATCATCTGATGATATCTGCGCCAACTGAATCAAGAGCAAGATTCGTGAGAATCAGACAGAGAATTCTTTGCACCTTTACCAGGTACACAAGGAGGTTCCGGTTCTCAAAATCAAAAAGAATACTATGCAACAATCATGAAGCATACTCTTCCATATCCTGAAGTATTAAAGCTACGGATTTCATCCATAAGCGCATCACAAAATATAAGGTGAAAGCTCACTGTGTATGTTCTACGATATGATTTCCTCCTCAAAAAGACAGATAATAATGGGAAGAAATATTTCCTGATAACGGAGCTCCACCAAGGTGTATGTGAAAACTTGTTCAGAACCCCAGTTGACGGTTCAAAATGAACATTTTCAAGGGAAAGATGAGGCTAGTATGGCATTCTTCTAAAGGATGCCAAAGATATAAGAAAGCAACGCAAGCTGTAACTAACCCTGGTGTATCCGTTACTTGTAGAACTCATGCCTGGTATGACCCTTGAATGTTTTTTTCACGGCCATCTATCTGTCTAACATTCTATCAATGCCATTAAAGGAACTCACCGGTCTATGTTGTATCTTTTGTAAGGAACATACTATAATACCTTATCAACTCAAGCGATCAAGTGATCCTAGCAAAGAAATGCTAGCTACAGCCTACAGATGTATGTTGCTTCTTCTGCTTAGGTAATGCCGTACATCATTAAACATAGGAATTGAATGCACTCGGGCAGTAGAGGAAGTAAAGCTCTTCATCCAAAAAGGGAAAATGCCGAGGTAAAATGATACATTCTGATAAAAAGTTTGAAATTACCTGCATTAACTTTGAACCTTTATCGCCCTCAAATTTCTCCGGATGAACAGCAGCATAAACCATTAACAAGCGCATCTTGTTTTCACGACTCACATCCTATAAGAAGCCACATGAAGTCTATTGACAAGTTGATGATCAAGTACACAGATAAAATAACCACTTCAGAGTTCTTACCTGTTTGGTCCTCAAATATTCAATAACTTCTTTTGTGCCAGCATCACCAAATACAAGATCCTGCTCCAACTGACCGAGATCCTTAAGACCTTGCTCCCTGATAATTTTGTTTATTTTACTGGCTATCTGCATCACTATATCCAAGTTACCATAAAGCTATGAGCTACTCATACAAACAAGCCTATGAAAAATTGTCCCTGGGAGCAATGATTGTTTCAACCCTATCCTTGAATAGCGCATTCAATGACCTACGTAAAGGCAAGTAGTATACTGGACTTACCAAAACAAAAGGGCCGACTAGTATGTAAGATTTAAAGTTAGTTGGGAAAAAAAAAAAAAAAACAGTGAAGCATCAGAAACAAAATCTTGATATATGGTGACAATAGACAGTCCTCATTTTAGGCATTATTAACACTTTATATTGAGAATATAGAGGAATTCCTATTAGTCAATGGTCCAGTGTTGTGGGTTGGTTGCACTTTCCTTGATCCTTGTTTATTAGCACTTCACACACAACCAGTATTGACAAAACGACTGTCGCTGGCAGTATGAGAGCTGACCTAAAAGCCTTTGCCATACACAATACCAGGAAGGGGCTATGGTACTTTAAATCATACAAAAAGAAAGATGATTCACCTCAACATGGAGCGAAAGCTTATCTATCTGTTCGCTGTATTGTGGCAAAGCTTGAACCATTCGTTGCAAGTCCCGCGTAGAGAGTTCACCACCATCTCTGTGAAGAGAAACAAGTTATATCTGGTAATAGTCCTTTAACTAGTTCATTAAGTATGGCGATACCACGATTGTATAGCAGAACCAAGGTGATAGTAAACTCTCTTCTCCAGAAGCCCCACTGTCTTCTTTTTTTTTTTTTTTTTCCACACTTCTTTTCGTTGAAGTAAAATACTCAAATACTCAAATAAAAAGGAACCATGGAAAATCTTGTAGTGCAAAGAAAGGGGAATGGTAAGTAAAAAGAAATAATGTACAAACGAGAAAAATATCAAATACCTTGAACCATGCTGGATCTGTGCCGCTCTATTCTTAGCAACAAAGGTGGCCATCTTGTCATGTAGCCGCTCACTAGCCTACCAAGACAAACAGGATTACCATGTGTTAGCTTGAAAATAAACATGGAACCAAAATCAGCAGGGATCAAAAGTGTTCACTTTACTTGAAAAAATATATATATTATGAAAAAATATATTTTATGAGACGATGCACTTTGGTTGTAAAACTCACATCAGCTATATGAGAATGCCGAAGCTCAAGCCAGACTGGGTCATGTTCGTCCAAAAGAACATCCTTTTTCTCTGGAGGACCTCCATTTTTGCCTGGAACCTAAAAAAGTAGGTACGGAGTTGAAGTATTGAACAGCAGAGTGAAAGAATAAAAAAAAATAAAAAAATAAAAGCCCAGTGAAGATCTTAACCACTAACAGAGAGGCAGACCTCGTGCACATACTTATTTCCTTCCATATTTAGCAAATCACGACACATAGCATCATATGTCCATTCATGTATGACAGGCGCAATCTGGACGGCCAAGTAAGAATAATCAACAAAAAGAAAAAAAGAAAAGAAAAGAAATGCATATCTAATCAATAGCCATCATTTGCATCACAAACCTGATCCACAGATCGATCCAAAATCAGCAATTCGCATGTTTCTGTCTGGGGAAAGTTGGGAATCGTTTTGTATTTGGTCAAACAATTCCAAATTCCAGCAGCAAGCTTTGTTGGAACCAGATCATGATATGTAGTCATTGTATTGGCATCAAGAGACCTTGCAGCACGATAACGCACAAAAGGAAGCTCCTGCATACAAGAAAGAAGATGAGCAAGGCTGCAAGAATCGGAATTTATGGTGGATTACATGATTATCATCCATGATAATGTATATACCCGCAGTGAAGCAAAAACTGTAGCAACTCGGGTGGCCATCACTTGCAAGCATGCATCACCACTGCGATAATCCTCGTCATCCCCAAAAAGCTCCTCCAGAGCCCTTTCATTATCAGTAAGGAAACCCTGTCATTTACCCACATGAACTTAATAATTACTTCCATGCACAAGGGTTTTACAAAGAAAGGATCTACTTTAAGGGGATATATTTTAGCTCGAAGCAGAGAAAGATGCATAATGTCATCTTCGGGGGATCAAATGTCAACAGCCCAAAGTAAGGGGATTCTATGCTCTAATCATGTTAATGCTTTAGAAATGTTTTGTCGAGGAAGCAATTCTACCAAAAGTCTAAATTGATGGTAGTAGGCCCGTTGTGGGCATATTCATTGCTCTCGATCGAAATTACAAGCATCAAGAACATATTGAGGGAGTCGCTTGCACAGATTTCCTATACTAGCATATTGAGGCCAATTATATTATTTGTATTTCAACACGCTCCCTCATACGAAAACGCACTTGGGCTTTGCATGGACAATGCATTAGCCCAAAACAAACACCAAACACACAAACACAATAATTGGGAGTAGCAGGATTCGAACTTGTGATCTCATTGTCATATCTACTCTGATATCATGAGGAGGAACCAATTATATCACAAGTCTGAACTGATGATAGTAGGCTTATTATATGGTTTGTTTCTCAACATGTTTCATTCACAATATGCACAAGAAAGCATGATACAATATTACTGACAACACAACAGAAAAACTCCAAAACCTGGCTATCAACAGCGAGGAACTCCAAATTCATCTGCAAAACAATATCAGAGATAATAATGTCCATAAGAACAAGTAGAAACTGCATGCAGAAATTAACTGGAAAAAAAAAAAAGGGTGCTCATTGAATGCTGGCAAACAAAATTAAGAATACAACCTCTCTCAATGCACCTAAGCGAGGCAAAACTGTGGCATCTTTCTTGATATAACTGACCAGTTCCTTCGATATTTGTGAACTGAAAAACACAAAGGCTCTGCAAGAACAAAGCCAAAGGATTTTTAAAAAGGAGGATTTGAGAATTCTTGATTGCAGTTACAAGAGATACTAGATAAGAATAGATAAAAGACTAAAACGATTTGCACATACTTCTTATATAATGGCTTTTTCCCAGACATGTCCGACAAGAACATGACAACACTGCAAAATCCATCAAAAAGAAAGAAAACAAACATGAAGAACAAAAAGAGAGTAAACTAAATCCACATCTCCAAAAGGAAGAGATGAAAGAGGTACAAAACAATCTATCCTGTTGAAGTTCATTACATACAATAACTGTCAGGATAACACAGCGACTCAACACTGGTAAATGAAATAATATGACTGATGCTTAAAAAAGGGAAGAGTGAACCAGTCTGAAGGAGCATGAGGTGAAAGCGTGTGTGTGTGTCTGCTTGCGTGCCTCAGTTGGGTTGGTTTGGGTGAAATATTTTGAGGATCCATATGCAGATGTTTTTTATCCAAGGAATTTGAATTTAAACAATGAAAATGGGAGGGAAGTTTCAAATACTACAGACGACAACCTATAATTATGGCAAGTTAACTCCACACAGTTATCAGACACTTGTGCAGAGGAAGGGCCAGGAGAAGTAGCCACTGGGAAGCGAACAAAATATCAGTTCATTAAGCTTCACACAGTTGCCACCATAGTAACCAAATCCGCAAATGATTAATGCATTTTACGAAAAAAAATTCATTGGCCGTATTAAAACCATTTTTTATGTATAATTCGCAAATAATTTGGATTTTTCGTATAATTCACATATAATTTGGATTTTCATAAAATATGGGGAAAATCCGATTTTCGTTTTTTTTTAATGTGTCCAAAATAGCTTCAACATTTCACACAATGATTTGGGCTTCCAACAAAACAATTGTCCCACGCAGGAAAAACGAATCCTCCGTTTTTTCGTTTAAAACCCGTATTAATCCTGTATTCCATTTTTACCTTTATTAATCACTATATCATTTTAATACCGTATTTATCCTTGCATGTTTTTCTCAATCTTTTACCGTTCTTTTCGATTTTTTCCTCTATGACTTGATGCCATATTCTAATGCCGCATTTCTTTTCGTTCTCATTGCTGCTCTTTGTTTCAGCACTACATATTCCTGAAATTGGTAGCAAAGACTGAGTAAGCACATGCTCGAACCCTCAAGATGCCTATGACTTTAAAGTGCAAGTGACTAAGATTCCAGGGATTTCAATAAAATTAGCTCAAGATACCCAATATATATATAATAAAATAAAATAAAAAACATTTGAATGCATGCCTGATATTGGCAAAGAAGTTACCTCAACCTCGCATACTAGATAAGAATTCCAATAGTTGGAGGAACAAAATGAAAGAAGCAGAAATACACACTACAGGTCCTATATTTGAGAATGAGACCAACATTCACAAACATCGTTGCCTTGTAAAACTAATACAGTAAGCTGCAAGAAAATCACTGTCACATGAAGTTTTTTCAGACAACGACAGCAAGAAAAGAAGACCATATTACTTCTCTTTGGTTGGCTGGATAAAATATATAGCATCCATGGTAGGCAACGGCTGTCTTCGCTTGTATATATCCTCTACCACTGTAAAACCATCGCATAACTTTGGTTAGTGGGACAAAAAAAAACTGAACTTGCTTCAAGTATGACTGATGTCATCCTTTCTCAGCAATGGAAACCCAAAAAAAGGTTGAGGAGGGAGATGGAAAAGCAGTCAAAGCACACAGACAGCATAGCAGCTTCAAAGACCCCATCAGGACAGTGGTTATAAGCACACTTAAGGTTATAAGCATACAGGACAGTGGGAAGCCTTCTTAAGAAACCAAAAAATTAAAAAATTAGACAATGTCACTTTCAAATCCTACAGCTATCATCTTCATGATACAAGATCACACCTCAAGAGTCAAGCCATACTACTAAAGAGAAAAAGTTGTGTTTGCCGTCACATATCAGATCTGTGTTATGGATAATCAACATATTACAATCAAACGGCCTAGACAGCCCATGCACATCTACTAGGAACCGGAATTGTCTGAAAGTCAAGATGATGAGTTGTGTCAGAATTGTCATCTCAGTTTGTTCCTTCTCTAGACAATATATGGCATTTCAAGGAAGTAGACTTCGTTCATTGTCCATATCCACACTCCACTACAGACTACCATCTCATACTATGACCAATATGGTTTGCCTTAGTCCACATCGAGCTTCTATGAACATGTATGAAAGGGATAGAACTATCATAGAAGCATAAAATTATTGTTATCAGATGATTAACAAAGTTGATTGGAAAAAGTAAGTTATCCACACCAAATGTTATTTTCTTCAAACCGGATGCTCTTGCCTCAAATGCATCCATAGCTATCAAATCAAGATACATATCGTGTCTCGGAGTCCTATTTTTGTGTATCGAGTATCGAGTGTCGTATCGTAAGATATGATTAACATCTAATAATAATACAAAAAATATATCATAAGTGAGTTCATGCTAAGAAATAAATGTTTTAACTCATTCTTTGAAAAGTCTTGCTAGATAACACCATCATTTCTTGAAATGAAAAGATACGATAATGTATCATCCGTATCGTGCATTGGCAACCATTAATATGTGTGAACAAAAACACGATTTCTCTCAATTGAAAGATAATTTCCTCATCATAATTCAACAGCTGTCTAAATTCTAACATCAATGCTGGAAAACTAGCCTGACGAAAGATTGTATGAGGCAAGCCAAAGCTGCAGCTGACTCAAGAGATTCGCACTGGCAACCATTATGGAAGGGAACCAACATCTTCGGAAATCTTATGTTAGGCAAATGAAAATATTTCATGATGCAAATTCAAACAGCATACAGAAATCAAAGCAAAAAGAAACAGCGCCTCACAGTAAAATAAGCAAATCTACACAAAAAGAGCAAACGATGGGGAAGAGGCAGTTATATCCAATAACAATGGATTCACTAATGTAATATCAAGAGAATGGTAATTATTTTGTCTCGTGAAGACAAGGTCTTGTCCTACTTACATGAAACACCTTCTTCTGTTATATCTGCCATCTTGCACGCTGATGAGACAATCTTAATCGTAAGTTTGTCCATAATCAGAACCTAAAAGAGCCAAAACAAGCAGGAAGAATAATCATCCAATCAGGTACTGATTCCAACACCAAGCAATTAAATATGATGTCCAAAAAGAACAAAATGCCAACAGTAACAGATCAATAGCTAATTCTGATATACACATACAATAAT